>MU697938.1:12671-27110 GCA_026770625.1 Nicotiana glauca
AAGAATATAAATCGTGTCCTAAATTGGGTGCCTCGTTGTGGCCGAGGTAGGCCTAGCGACAAGTTAATTTGGAGAACTTATAATGCTAAATGCCTCATTTTATTGATAAAAATAAGACGAATCCCAAAACGACATTAAAATTCTATAAAGTAAAATATCACTAATGGCCATTGGCCTTATTACATTTCAAAGCGAAAAAGAAAAGAAACTCCTAACTATTTGGTCCCAGAAGGACCTTCCCCAGACTCGGCATTGGAATGAAGGTCCTCCCATCATCTTAGCAACCTCGGGTGAATACTGGTCACCATGCCGAATCTGGGGATTTCGTGCCTCATTTTTTGCAAAACAAAGCGTTAGTCCCTTACCCCCGCCAGACTCGACCATTTAAATTAAGAATTGGCATAATGGCATTTAGTTCTCCAAATAAATGCACAGAGTATGGTGTTGTCCGTTTGGGTTCCAAGGGAACCCAGTGGACTTTGGATAGGTTATCTTAAAGAGTCATTATGTGGGCAGCATAACTGACTCGACTAGGTTTGACAATGATGCATGAACAATTAAACAGAATAAGGTTTCTATGGGGTGCTAGACCAGTACCCTTGAGCGGACAACTCAAGAGGTAAAGGCACGGAACCGTTGACTGCACCGCTGATCGACTAGTTTTACCGCAAATATGACTTTGCCAAATTTAGGGGTAATAATATTGGAAGAGTGCAACTACTCATCAAGCGTTGCTATGGTATTTGTTTGGCACGAGTGGAATATGATGTTGAAAAATGCAATTACAAGAATGAAACAAATTGCCACGTATTTTCACGTTCATAATGATTACAAAAATTGCTCAAAATTAAAACGGTATTGAAGGAAAGCAGTAAATGAAAGCATTAAAGAAAAAGAAACAAAAAGACAAGTCAGTTTCGAATAAAGGTATTAAACAAAGCAATAAAGAAAACAACAAAGTCACATATAACATGCTGTGGTAAAAGCCTAAAGAAATCCCCAGCAACCATGCTGTCGACGCCCCCTTTTTCTCTAAAGCGAAATTGGGTTTACGACATTCGGGAAGACAACTCTATTACCGCATGGGAATTGGGTTTTTGGAGGTTGAAGAGTCGCCACCTAATGATTAAGTGCATTAGGAGACTAAGAGTTTTGAAATTTAAAATCAGAGTTCAGGTAAGGGCAAGAAATTATCTCAAGGGGAAGGTGTTAGGCACCCTCAAGATCCACTAGTGTGGTTCCCGGCCATGCTATATGGTGACTTTAAATGCAAACAACAAGTAGACAAGCAAGAATTACAAATACAAAGAGGGGTTTTCACATAATGGTTGCAAGGGATTAAGGAAGTTAAAGAAACTGAATTTCGATAGGGGAAGCAGTTTTAAAACCGTGAATAAAAAAGTAAAAAGAGAAAATTTCCACATAGTTGTTATAAGTTAAAAGCAGTTTAAAAGCTGAAGTTTGGCAAAAATAAAATGGATAAATAAGGGAAGGGGTCCTAGGTTTATACATAATATGGATCACCCCACACAACACCCGGTAACCGTTTATACACGTCGTGTTATCGCGTGGTCATCATATCCATATCTACCCTTTCCCACCCCGTTAAGGTATTAAGCGCGGAATGGTGTCGTTACCTATAGCATGATATTACCCGCCCCAATCCTATCAGTCCCGAAGGCATTTGGGACTTCTAGTCCTATCAAGGGAAGGAATTTTTGGGCTTTTTCAAGAGTTTAGAAAGGTAAAAATTCTAATGCGTCAAACAAAATACATAGGTCAATTATGGTGTACACATAACAATTAAAGGCTCAAATAAGCCTCCTAAGAATCACAAAAAATGTAGTTTAGCATGCCTTACATATAATGATTAGGTCTGAATTAAACTTAAACGTTAAACGGACTGTTTAACCCATATTTTTAGACAAGAACTCTGTATTAGGTCCGCCTGGCTGCAATTATTTTCTAGCGTTGTTAATTTTACACACTTTTTACAGGCGTAACAAGAATGCAAAAATCCTATGAGCATGGTATCTAGAATGCAAATGGTTATTTTTTAAGCCTAAAAAATTGTTTGCCTAATGATAGATACGTATACAGTATTCAAAAACCCTATAGGCATGCTTTCTATATGATAGACAAAAATGCAGAATCCTATAGACATGTTTTCTATGTGAGATGCAGAAATGCAGAGAACTATTGACCTATGTACGAAATGCAGAACTTAAAGCAGGACTTTTATATGAAAGTGCAGAACCTAAACAGGATTTCTATATGAAGAATGTAGAAATGCAGAACTTAAAACAGTATTTCTATATGAGAGTGCAGAACCTAAAACAGGATTTCTAGATGAAGAAATGTAGAGCTTGACGTGATTTGCAGAAGTAAATACCTAATGAACATGATATCTACCCTTATGCACACAGTAAATAACTCTCCCCTTTCTTTACTAAACCCCATAAGTTATTACAAATTATTACAGACCAAATGAATCAGACAGAAAAATAAAATTACATCAGAAATTTAAGTTGCATCCAAGGAACCTAATTCAGACTCAATATCTAACAATTTGAAATGAACCAACTTTCGGGATCAGATTTTCAAAGACTTTCTCTTATTTGGGATGTGTCAAAGTTCCAAGGAACTTCAAGAGATCCAAGCAGTGCTTACACCCCAAATGTTATTGCAGAACAGATTAAAGTGCAGTGTGGAAGTTCCAACCCTCAAGTCTCCAAGTTCATAGGGAACTCAAGGTCCCAAGGCAAGGCTCACAAGAGAGGGGGCAGGACTTAAGGACTAGGAGTAAGTGTAAGTGCAATGAAAGGGAATTAGGGGGGAGCCAGGGCAGGTTGGTGGTCATGCCTAGAAACTGGGCTGCTGGCACACCCCTGACCAGCTTGTCAACTTAAAAATTAGAGAGTTAGGACCTTTTGAAGGTCAGGTTCAGCCATGGACAACAATTCATATGATGCCAGGCTATACCTAAACTTTATACACATAAGGGAATGGGGGAATAGGAGATTGAAAGAGGCTAGGATCCAAAAGACCCAGTCTTAATCCATGACAACAACTTTGCATGTTGCCATGACTTAAAATACAGCACAAACACATAAAGGGAATGGGGATAAGGATTCATTGCAACAACAGATAGCAAAACCTAAGTATTTATTTTTTAAAGCTGAACTTTATAAAGCAGTAAAAAAAACTTGTAAGTAAACACATTGTATTTGATGCTTGAATCAAAATTAAGACATACCAGTTCAGAAGAGCAAGTAGGGAGAAGCAGTAGATTTAGGGAAGCCAAATTGCAATCAAGAAGCAAGAATGTAAGTTTTAGAAGAGAGTTGTGATGATTTTTAAAAAATCATCTCTGTGTTAATGAAAGAGCAGGGTATTTATAAGTGAAACAGGTGTAGCAAATAAGGTAAGAATAATAGTTTAGTAATAATTAAGGAACTATGTACTAATTAAAATCAATCAGTCCATTGACTTCCTTTAATTAAGGAGTCCAAATTCAAACGGTAATGGGCAGAAGTTATTTAAGGAAGGAAATCAAGTAAATATCTTGTGCAAGGTATACAAATAAGGGTAAATAGATAAAAGACATTTAAGGTAAAAGTTTAGTAGTACTTGATTTGTAAAACAAGGAAAGGGAATCAATAACCAGTAAAGAATCCCATTGAAAGCCTTACTCGAGTCAGAAAAGAGGTAAAAGGAAAGTTTTAATTTAGGAAAAATCAGTAACAATCAAATAATCAACACTAAAGAGATTCAAAATCAATTAACAGTTGGCAAAATATTTGAAATAGAAGTTCTCATATATAAAACATATAGGCTTGTCAAGAAAAAGGGTTTCTGAATCACAAACGCAGAAAAATGTTCAAATTTAACTCTAAACTTGAAGTGAGTCTGAGAGTTCAAGGTTTCAAAGTAGAACCCTTGTCCAAACATAAAACTAAATTAGCAAAAGAAAACCCCCAAATCTTAGGGTTTTTAAACTAGAATTTGATACAGAGATGAAGAGGCAAACTATTGAGATAGGCTCAGAGACCTTTTCAGAGTCTCATGAGAAGCATACAAGCACAATAGCAAGTAGAACATTTAAATCGGTACAAGAAACAAGTTTCATGAAAAGCTTGAAATTTAAATGAGTTCAGGTAGTGTAAACTTAAAGAAATAGTCGATGAAACACATCTAGAAAGAATCCAGGTGAAGTTCAGTGAAGGCAAACAAAAGACTAAAACTCAATAGGAGAATACTGTAAAGAAACACATAAGATAGGCATGTGAGAGCATACTAGAAAAATTTCATAATACAGTAAATATAAGAACACACGAAAAGGCATGCGAATTAGAAAAGAGCAAATAAGAACATAGCAGGGGTCGATTCTTACCAAGAAAAGGAGAAGAAGAAGAGTCAGAAATATTTTAAGAACTTTCCAGAAACCCTAATCGAAAAGAAATGCCCTTTTGAAAGAAAATCGGAGAAAAGGTTTAAGAGACTTAAGCAACAGTGCAAACATGTAACAGATCTAAAATAATTGGAGAGAACCTCGATATTTAGGGTTCCAGATGAACCCTAGAAATGAGAAAGGCTTCGAAAATACTTGATCTAAGCCGGATAATGTCATAAACAGGCTCAAAAAACCAAGAGCCACCGGAGCAAGGCCGGAGATAGCCGGAATCTTCGAATCAGTGGAGGCCTGAGTGACGACCCTCGAGGTCTGGCCTCAATCCTTCGAACAACAGGCATGCAGGAGCCATAGGAGGTGGGTATAGGCTGTCCATGGCCTGAAAAGCCATAGACGCCGGTGAAATCATGGTGGAACAAGGTAGGGGGAGGCAAGGGTTCCGGGGAGGGCTGGAGAGAGTTTGAGAGATGAGATTTCAAAGGCAGCATATCTGATAGAATAGATTAGGGTTAGGGTGTATGGAAATTAAAAAGGAAAGAACGGATCATGGTCGTTGATCAAAATGATCAACGACCAATATTAAAAGAGGAACCGGGCGAGTCTGAAAACGGGTTGTGGGTTTGGGTTGGAATTTGAAATTGGGTCGTTTGATTAGGGGTGGAATTGGGGGGTTAAATTGAGGCTACAATTGCAATTGAAAATGGCTATGTATTAAATAACCAATTTCTCCCCTTTAATTTATGTATAAATAGTTAAAAAGATTTTAAAACAAAATTTAAAGCACTGAACTAATTAATAATATATAAACATTAATCTTAAAATACTCGGAATAATTTTATAATTATAAAATGCCATTAATCATAATATAGGCTATTTTATGCAATTTTAGTTTAAAAATATCAAATAAATTTGTAAAAATATGCAAAAATTACCTTTATTATATTTTGGTGTAAATATGAGTATGGAAATAAATTATTCACAAAAAATGGTAATTTTAAGAATAATTATGGGATATTGTACTGCTAAAATAGATAATAAATCGATTTTACGAATCTTAGAAAAATAGGATAAAATACAAAAATTCTAGGGCATGCTTATGTATGCATACACATACAATTTTGAGAATATTTTGAGTATATAAAATAAATGGGGGGAAATTGGGTATCAACACCTGAACTTCTCAAATGCGAACATCACTGCCAGCATCTCCTTTACGGTCATAGTGTAATTTAGCTGGGATCCACTCAACATCCTACTTGCGTAGTATATTGGATGCATGATTTTATCTTTTCGTTGCCCAAGTACTGCTCCCACAGCGTAGTCACTAACATCACACATCAGCTAAAACGGTTGCTCCAGTTGGGGGCAACTATGATAGGTATTGTCACCAGTCTCTTCTTTAATTCCTCAATAACTATCCTGCAGTTATCAGAAAACACAAAATGATGATCTTTTTCAAGCAAATTACACAAGGGGTTAGCAATTTTGGAAAAGTCTTTTATAAATATCCTATAGAAACCGGCGTGCCCAAGAAAACTTCGGATTACTTTGGCTGAGGTGGGTGGTAGAAGCTTTTCTATCACATCAACTTTTGCACGATCCACATCAATAACTTTACTTGACACTAGGTGCCCCATGACTATACTTTCTTGTACTATGAAATGGTATTTTTCCTAATTTTGTACCAGATTAGTCTCTATATACCTTTTCAAAACTCGCCTCAAGTTCACAAGGCAATCATTGAATGATTCCCTACCACTGAGAAGTCATCCATGAAAACCTCCATTATCTCCTCTACCATATCTGTGAAGATGGCTATCATGCACCTCTGGAATGTGGTGGGTGCATTGCATGGGCCAAACGGCATTCGCCAAAAATCATAGATTCCATAAGGGCAGGTGAATGATGATTTCTCTCTATCCTCTAGGGCAATGGAAATCTGATTATGCCCCGAGTACCCATCTAGGAAGCAAAAGTGAGACCTCCTTGTCAATATATCTAGCATCTGATCAATGAATGGCAGTGGGAAGTGGTCCTTCCTGGTGGCCAAGTTCAACTTCTTGTAGTCCATACAGATTCGCCATCATGTGACTGTTCGTGTAGAGATCAAATCATTCTTCTCATTTTTCACTACCATCATCCCTCCTTTTTTTGGTACACACTGCACTAGGCTAACCCAGTTCTTGTCAGAGATGGGGAATATGATTCCCGTATCTAACCATGTAATTACTTCCCTTTTCACCACTTCTTTCATATCAGGGTTCAACCTTCTTTGATGTTCTCTGGAAGGTTTGTGCCCATCTTCCAGCATAATCTTATGCATACAGAAGGCCAGGATGATCCCCTTAATATCTGTAATGGTCCACCCAATTGCAGTCTTGCACTCAGTTAGTACCTGCAAAATTTGTTCTGCCTCCACATCTAACAAATTGGATGAGATAATAACAGGTAGAGGTGAGTCAGGTCCTAAGAATGCATACCTGAGTTGAGATGGCAATGGCTTTAGCTCCAACTTTGATAGCTCTTCTATTGACGGCTTAGCTGGAGGAGTTTTTCTTTCCTCCAAGTGCAAAGGCTCAAATTCCAACTCCCTTTTACAAAAACCTTGGCCTTCAAGAGCAAGTACCCACTCTGCCAAGTCTTCACCATTAGCTTCGTCTAAGTTCATGAGACAAGCTGCTAGAGGGTCTTTAAGGTTCAATGCTGCATCGTCCTCTTCCAACACTACATCCACTGTATCTATTATACAGCAATTGGCAAATTCACTAGGTCTGCGCATAGATTTTTGCATGTTGAATGTTATCACTTCATCGTTCAATATCATTTTAAGCTCTCCAGTTTCACAATCAATTAGAGCTCTCCCAGTAACCAAGAATGGTCTTCCCAAAATTATGGGAATTTCCTCGTCAACCCGACAGTCAAGGATGACAAAATCTACTGGAAACAGAAACTTCCCAACTTGCAACAATATATCATCTAAAATCCTGTGATCTTTTCTCAATACGTTAAAAAATTTATGGCACCTGTCAGAGGATCGCGAGATGAACCTGGATAGGGAGGTTTAGGGTGTTAATTTGGGCGAGTTTGGGTGAGGTAGTGACTTGACCGGAGAATTTAAAATCAAGATTCGAAGACTTGGAAAAGGATTCAAGGGACGTGAATGGTGGATTCGGATAGAGGAGAAAGAGGGGAGTTTGGGGTGTTATTTTGGGGTGGATTGGCGGTGGTGGCGTTCGTCGGCGGTGATGGAAAACTAAGGCAGAACTTGTTAGGGTTTCTATGAGAAGGGAGACGAAGAAGATGAGATGGGGTAGGGGGTACGTTCGGACAGTCTTATACGTGGGAGGATTGATTCCTGGCCGTTAGATGAAATAATCTAGATGGCCAGGATTGCACGGGGACTTAAAACGGGGTCGTTTGGTCGCTTACTGAAGCGGACCGGGCTAGGAGATATTTGGACCTGAGCAGGTGAAAATGATTTGGGCCATACAAAATAGATTGAAATTGGCTCAATTCGGGCAGGCCTTTTTTTTGTGTTTTGTTTTCATTTTTTATTGCTTTTATTTTTTTTATTTTTTTTCATTTTGTATATATATTTTTTATTTTTCCTGATTTTGTAAAAATGCAAAAATTAAAACAAAGACCTAGTATATTTTCAAAGTTAAGCTAATTATTTCCTAAAATTATTTTAAGAATTATTTCGTGACAAATTCAACAATTAACAATTAAAAATGCAAAAGTGGACTATTTTTGTTATTTTCTTCTTATTTTGTTCTAAAACAACTTAACCACTAATTAATCTTAAAATATGAAATTAGATCCTAAATGCAAATGTCAAGCGTATTTTTGTATATTTTTCATATGAATAAAAATGCATAAATAAAAATACAAACAATTAACAGAAAATAAAACAAAATTCACAAAATTGCAGAAATAATAAAAACAATCATTTTGTTTGAATTTTTGGGAATGATTCATATATAAGGCAAAAATCACGTGCTCACACCTACCCCTCAGACTCTACTAAGTTTGTCCGTGAGTTGTGAGACCTATGTAACCTAGTGCTCTGATACCAACTTGTCACGATCCGGATTTTCCACCATCGGGATCGTGATGGCGCCTACTCGTGGTAGCTAGGCAAGCCAACTTATTTACCCTTTCATTACTAGACAATTACTTTAACAGTTTACAGCATCAATATAGAACATGAAATTTAACAAGAATCATAGCGGAAGTCTGATTTATAATTACGAATCATAACGCGGAACAGTCATTAGGTCAGCCAGCTGTCGTGGGTCTAACTCTTCCAATGCCTAGCCTTTTGTAGATAGATAGGGGCATAAGGTTTATACTTGCTCCCAGATCACACAATGCCTTAGAAAATGCAAAGTTGCCTATTGTGCAAGGCATTGTGAAACTCCCTAGGTCAAACAGCTTCTCAGATATGAGTCTCATCACAACAACACTGCAGGTCTAAGTTAGTGTAACTGTGGCCAAGTCTTGGAAGTCAAACATGCGGGACATCGAGTCCTTCATCACATTTGCATACCCAGGCATTTCCTTTAAAGCATCAATCAATGGAATGTTTAGTTGAATCTGCTTCAACATCTCCAAGAATTTCTTGCACTGCTCATCTTTTTTATACTTAGCCAATCTTTGTGGGAATGGTGCTAGAGGTCACTTCTTCCCTGTAATTTGGTTTTTCTCTTGTTCAGGCACTGCTTCTACTCTCGATTCCGGTGCAGCTTCAGTCTCTTTTTCAACCACATCTTCCTTGTTGGTGTTTTCTTGCGCATTTTGTACCGTCACCTCAGTTAAACCTACTGAATCATCTATCTCAATGGGTACTGGCACCAGTGTCTCAGTCAATCTGCTTTCACGAGAAATTTCTTTCTCCAGATCTAAGTCCCTACCATTTTAGAGACTCACTTCCATCAACTGCTTCGGGACCTGCTCTTTTGGATTGATTTGGGTGTCTGCAGGTGACGTCCCATGAGGAAGATTATTTAGGGCCATGGAAATCTGTCCTAACTGGATCTCAACGTTTTTTATCGCTGACTCATGTGAGTCTACTCTGCCAGCTAGCTTTCCACTGGACCCAATCACTTGTTGCATCATACCCTCGAGTTTAGCAAACCCATCTTCATGTCTCACAATCTGTTGTTGTGGAGGTTGTTGATAAGCCTGCTACTGATTTTGCTGGTCGTACCCTTGTTGCCTTTGTAAGGCACCATTTGCCCATGTGGTCGCATAGCTCTATGATTATTGTTGTTATTGTACTGCTGCTGAGCTGGTCTATATTGGTGATTTTACTGACCACCTGGTTTTGGTCCCCCGTAGTTGGCCACATAATTCATGTTCTCCTGATATTGTTGATTCTCGCCTTTATAACTCCATGAGCAGACATATGGCTAATTAATGCATAATGTGCATAGACACCCATTAGTTGCATCAACTATGTGTACCTGCTACTTCTGGCCTGATTCTTCCACCTTTTTGGTGAGGATGCTCATTTGTGTCATCAATGTAGCCATATTTTCAAGTATGGAGTTAGCTGGGTCTAGAGACACTAAGTGAACCACAGGAGTGAATGGAGTTTCCTTGTTGTCCATCCTGAGTTTTATGCCATCTTGTCAAGCAAGATCTTGCTCTCTCTGAATGTCTTGCTCAAAATTGCTCCACCTGCTAAAGCATCAACATTAGCTTTCAAAGTATCTGCTAAACCCATGTAAAATCTCTGCCCCAACATGTGCTCCGGAATACCATGATGTGGACATGTAACCAGGAGACCCTTGAATCTCTCCCACATCTCATGCAGTGTCTCAGTGGTTCTCTATTTGAAGCTCAATATCTCATCAATTTATTGAGCAGTCTTGTTGGGTGGGTGAAATTTGCTCAAATATTGCTTGACTAATTCCTCCCAAGTAGTGATGGAGTTGATAGGGAGTGAATGAAGCCAAGTTTGGGCTGCTCCTACCACTGAGAATGAAAATAGCAACAAACGTATTGCTTCTGGTGTGACATTGTGATGTCTCTGCATAGCATAGATTGAGAGGAAGTTTTTTAGATGCTGTTGAGGATCTTCAATGTATGACCCAGAGAATAGTCCCTTGTTCTGCAACAGATGTAGCATGTATTTGTGATCTACAATGAGTTTGCTTGTATCTGAGGGACTACAATAACAGTTGCTAACTTATCAGTTATGGGTTATGCTCAGTCATATAGTGCTGCTTCTGGCACAAGAGGTGCCACACCCCGATCGGTTGGGTCATTTGCCTTATTTCTATTGTTTGGGTCATTCACATTATCCCTGTTGTTTAGATTATCCTCTTCCATGTCTGGTTCAATTCTTTTGGTTAAGGTTTGTTGTTGTTTGCCTTTCCTATTTGCACGGTTCAACGCCCTAACACCTTCTCAGGATCTGATAAGTATTCGAACAACTCTCCAAATCTTGAGGAGTTTCTAGGCATGCACCTGTAACAACCACGACTACAAATATTAGAATTTCAATGATCAGTTTAAATCAAAGAAAATCGACTACACTAAAAAAATTTGCACTTCTTTTTAACTGCAATAACACCGTTAATTTCCCGACAACGGTTCCAAAAATTGATCACGCCCAATTAAGCCTTATAAAAAGGACAAAGCGGTCGCTGCAAATATATTTCGGTTAACAGTCCGGAGAAGAATCCCACAGGGAATTAATCTACCAATCACAGCTATTGGACTCACTGAAATTCACGTATTCAATCTTCAGAGATATTTGATTAATAATTTGGGTGTTTATTAAATAAATATTATGTAATAAAAATGCAGTAAATTAAGACTAGCTATAGACTGATTATAAGCAAGAATGAGAATGGTCTAAGGTTATGATTTCCCTTCTTGTCGGAATCCTTTCCGCTATATTTGCTATAAATTTGCCTAAATCTTCTCTATCGATCATGAGCACTCTGTCCGTCGCAACTCTCTCCCGAGTAATTATAATAATATACTAGACATATTCTCCCGAATTACACTAGCTGGCCTTAGTTACAGCTCACTTAGATCGCACCCAAAATTTTGTTATCCATAATCCCATATTTAAACCCTTCGTATTTATCCCGCATATACGTTAGGAGTGATGTTATTCAACAACTACCTAAATATATACTCTCTCCCGAGTAATGCATATTAAATAAGCACAGCCGATTAAGGGTCCTTCAATCAACAACAATCACAATATAGTTGAACAAATAGAGAATTATTAAGGCAAATCTATATTAACATATCAGAAATTCATCCTCCAAGAGGTTCCATCAAAAAATCGTAGATTAAATGTTTAGCTAAGCATAATCGTTTTCACAATCATAACAGTAGAATTCATCATTAATGATCAAAACAAGAGGAAGAAAGGTAAAACTCTATGCCAAATCTTCCGCCTTGCTTCTTGCCTCTTCTTGCCTTCAATAATCCTTCAAAAACCTTGATACCCTCTCTTTGGGCGACCTGGGCTTCTTATATGTTAAGGAGAGTTGCCCCCGAAGTTACGAATTACCCCTGAAAATAATTTTCCTCGAGGTGACGAGTGCGGCCAGACTTGGCCATGCATATCACGTTCTATTCTGCCTGACAAGCGCGGCTGGAGCGCGCCCGTACTTGGCGTGCGCTCATGAAGTTCAATTGTTTTCTATTTTTTTTTCTTCTTCTTTCAAGCGCGTTCACCTCCGATTGCTTTACTTGCTCCAAATTAGCTCCAAACACTGTTCAATGTCCTCCTAATCAAGACTTGCTCCTGCAAAGTACAAATTTCATAATTAGATCCATTTGTTGTCATTTAGCCTTCATATAACAATAAAGCATAGCCAAGTTGGGACGTAAATGGTCGCTAAACTACATGAATATATTCTATTATCAAACGTCTTCATTTCATGGCACTCTCCAAAAGAAAATTGCTATGAGAAGCAAAATAAATAAATATTTAAAAGAAAACAACAACAGCAACAATGAAAGACTGAACTTTTATGCTAATTCTATCTTGTTATTATAATGGAAAGATTCAACACTTCAAATTAAATTTATGAGCTTGCTTTTAATATTATGTATATATTTAAGATTACAAGTTTTCAATTTTCTTATTTTTTTTATATCGTGCTAAGTTAAAGAGATTCACGGAAAATAAAACGAAAGGGGTATATATGTTAATTCTTACGGTTGAACAATATAATATAACAGTTTAAGTAATTGTAAACCCACTGTCCCTAATTTAATGAGGTTTAACTATCTTCTTCTTGTACTTGTCAATTTCATCCTAACTTTAGTCATGCAAAGACTAAAGTCTTCACGTCTCCAAGAATTATATCACATCAAAGATAGCATAAAGTATTTCACTTATCAAACTTTCACTTGTGCTCTATTATATTATAGCTAGCTGTCAATTAATTAATGCTCAAAACTTTGTTTTCAAATACCTACTCCTCTTTTAAAAAAGGGAACCTAATAGTGTACGCATGAAATACAAAAAGTATATTATCATTTTCAAAGAATTTAAATTATACATATATTTGGAAGTGTAAGGTTTTCAATATTATCAGTGTAATATATTTAATCAGTGAAACATGTTAATTATTATTCTTATCAAATTACTAACTAATGCTTATCGCAAAAAGTTTTCTATAATTCTTTTTTACATCATTAATAAATATAACTACAACATTTATTGAAATAATTAGAGACCAATGCTTGGCTCGATAAGAGCAACATAAGAAAATAACTGAATAGATAATACAGACTTTTGCTGCAGTCTCGGTCAGTGCACGTGAGCACGTCATCAAATTTTGAAGCCATTTTTGCATATACCAAAATTTATTTTGTAGCTAAAACTGCAAACTACGTACATGCTCCTAGAACTATTAGGAAACTTATAGAACATCTAAATATCACATCATTTAAATTGGAGTTGTGAAGTAACAAACTAGTCATCCTCGTCCCCGCATGCTACGAGAAGTTAATTTATCTTTAGATACAAATTAAGAGTCACATTGTTTTATTTGGTAATGTTAGTTGAACGTCAATTTGAACATTTACATTGAAAATTACTATAGTCTTCAGAAATTATAAATACAAAATAGTTCTCTTTTATCTCTTAATCTCATTGAATAAGGCGAAACCAAGTCATATTGAACATTAGACATATCTTTTATATATTGAGCATCAACTTCAACTATGTGACTCTAGATGGGCAAATTAAGTCTAAGCTTTGAATCTTTGTTTATTTGGGTAACATTTCTTAGACGTAATTTCCTTGCTTCCCTCTTTTTCTTCTTGCCCTTCTTGAGCCGAGGGTCTATTGGAAACAGTCTTTCTACCGGCATTAGGTAGGGGTAGGTTTGCGTACAGACTACCCTCCCCAGACCTCATATGTTAGGATCAAACTGGATTTTTTGTTGTTGTTGTTGTTCTTAGACGTAATTGATATTCAACTGGAAGTTATGTTACAACAGTACTGTAGTAATTTTGTCTTTTTCCACTAATTAAGCAAGCTGCGTGCCTTAAATTATTCAACTAAGTCACCAAAGAAAAGTATAGTAGTTGCTAAAATTAGCTGGAAGGTTGAAAACGTAAGACGTGCTTGTTTTCTATTTCACATACTATTAACATTCAACCCCAACTGGATACACTCTCAAAAATGCCACGCATGGCTTGAGAATGATTTGCACTCAACAATTAGAAATTGGTTTGGGGTGACTAAAGTCAAAAGATGGGTTTTTCTACTCAACTGGACGCTCAGTCCTAATCAAAGTTACAGAATATTATCATAAATATCTTTTATTAAGTCGAAGTCTTTCTGTGATGTGGCGTGAGATTATGTAACAGCCCAGTCTACTAGTGATATTATACGCTTTGGGCTTATGCCACCACGGATTTAAAATGTGTCATTAGGATCTAAGGCATATTTACTTATATACCCAACATCTCTCCCTTATTTTGTTTTGTCGATGTGGGATTCGCCTAGGGTGTCACGTACTCCCCCCCCCCCCCCCCCCCCC
>MU697944.1:4208-26378 GCA_026770625.1 Nicotiana glauca
AGCTTGGTCGGAACCCTTCAAGATCTGGTCGTTGGACCTTTAGAAGTGAGCACACAGAAGCCATGGGAGGCTAGGATAGGCATTCGATGAGCCTGAGAAGCCATATATTAGGGCTTAGATGAGAGGCGGCGGCTAGGGTTTGAGGTGGTGTTGAGAGAGGAGAGGATTCAGAGGTGGTGGTTGAGAGAAAATGAATTAGGGTTGGGAGTTTGGTAAATTAAAAAAGGAAAGGGCGTGTTTGGGCCGTTGATCTTCTAGATCAGCGGCTGTGATTAAATGGGGGATCCGGTCGGGTATTAAAATGGGTTGTGGGTTGGGTTAGTTTTAAAAATGGGCTTGTTGAAATTGGATTTAAATTGGGGCTGCAATGTGGCTATGATTGAAATGTAAATGAGGCCATAAGTTAAGTAGCCAAATTTTTTTTTAATTTAATAAAATAGTAATACTGATTTTAAAAATAAATTAAACGTACTGGGTAGAAAAGTGTTATATAAATATTAATTAAAAAATGTTGGAATTCATTTTATAAACGTAAAATGTCATGAATTACAAGATAGGCTATAGTTGCAATCATATGCAATTTAGCTTTATGAATACCAAACAAGTTTGTAAAAATATGCGAAAATTACTTTAATTATATTTAGCTGTAGATGTGAAAATAAAATGAATTATTCACCAAAAATGATAATTTTGGGAATAATTATTGGATTTTGTTGTGTGAAAATAGGCGATAAATTGGTTTTAAAATCATCACAAAAATGTCAAAACTCTTGGATGTGCTTATATATGTTCCAATATGCTATTTGAAAAAAATATTTTGGTATAAGAAATACTTTGGGAAAAATTGGGTATCAACAGCTGCCCCTCTATACCCGGGAAGGATGAAAGAGTTGTCGGGTAAAGATATGATGGCCAATTTTGACCGGTAGCGGCGATTTTAAAAGAATTTGATCAAGTCCAGTTTCTAAGCTGCCTACCTATCCTTAGTTTTACAGGAATCAGGCCGAATGTAGTTCAGGAACCATTGACGGAACATGCTGATGGCGATTCGAAAGAGACGGGCACGATGTTTAGGTGGCAAGAGGTATTTGAAGTCTGATCGGTTGTGGGAACCTGAGCGGGATCTCTCCTGCTGAGATGGCTTTTGCTAAGCGGTGTACCTACAAGTGAGCAATATAGGCATATATCGTGCATAAACTTAAACGTGATGCAAGTTCCCATTGGACCATGAATGTTGTCTTCGGATGGTTATGATGACGTCCTCAGACCATGATGTCTTGGTCCATGAAACACAAAATTAAGGGATTCGCAGGCTATAAGATGACGTTCTCGGGCCATGATGATGGTGCCTCCGAACTATGATGCCTTTGAATAATGATGTGCAGTATATAAAGTGGGGTCCTCGGGCCATGTCATGGTGTTCTCGGGCGATGAGGATGATGCCTCCGAACGATGACGCCTTTGGACAGTTTGGCGATATTTCAGCCCATGAGATGCAAGATTTGGTGGTATTTCAGCCGATGCAAAAAAATGTAAATGGCGATATTTCAACCGACAGAAATTTAAATAAACATGCGATGTTCCAGCTGATGGAGAATTTAAATAATAGTCTAGCGATATTTCAGCCGATACAAAAAGTGTAAATGGTGATATTTCAACTGATAGAAAATTTAAATAAAGTTTGGCGATGTTTTAGCCGATGCAAAAGAATATAATTGGCGATATTTCAGCCGACCGAAAACATAGGTATAGATGATGGTGGAGATTTAAATATGAACTGGCGATCTTTCAGCCCATGTAGAACTTAAATAAAGTTTGGCAATATTTCAGCCGATGCAAAAGAATGTAAATGGTGATATTTCAGCCGATTGCAGGACGTAAGTAAAAGGTGGTGATATTTCAGCCATGCAAATGGAGACAATGCTTAGTCTCGGAAGGCAGAAAGGTAGCCTTATGCAGATAATGCAGGATGGAGACAACTTTTAGTCTCGAAAGGTAGAAAGGTAGCCTTATGCAATGCAGATGGAGACAACACTTAGTCTCGGAAGGCAGAAAGATAGCCTTATGCAGATAATGCAGGATGGAGACAACGCTTAGTCTCAGAAGGTAGAAAAGTAGCCTTATGCAATGCAGGAAATGCAGATGGAGACAACGCTTAGTCTTAAAAGGCAGAAGAGTAGCCTTATGCAATGCAGGAAATGTAGATGGAGACAACGTTTAGTCTCGAAAGGCAGAAATGTAGCCTAATGCAATGCAAGAAATGCAGATGGAGACAACGCTTAGTCTCGGAAGGCAGAAAGGTAGCCTTATGCAATGCAGGAAATGTAGGATGGAGACAACGCTTAGTCTCGGAAGGCAGAAAGGTAGCCTTATGCAATGCAGGAAATGCAAATGGAGACAATGCTTAGTCTCGAAAGGCAGAAAAGTAGCCTTATGCAATAAGATAAAAGCGAATGGTAAGAACAAAAATTCTTAGTTGATAGCTGGTCGTGATATTGCGGTTGCTGGGGCCATTTTGTGCGGATAGCAAATGCGAATAGGCGTGACAGTTCGATGCGGTTGCGTAACATGTTTGGTAACTTTGTGACTTAGTTGCCTGCATCCAAAGAAAATCATGAGTTTTGTAAAGGGGAAAGGTTAGTTCACTCTTCCATGGCTTTCGTCGTCGTGCATCATTGGGGTAGAGTCGCTAAACAACGGCTATCATAGTTATGTATGATTTAACAAATATAACGTAAGTAGAAAATAGTTTTTTTTTAAATGAACCAACGACTGCGGCGTGGTTCAAAGCATTGCAACCTTTCTTGTTCCGGAATTTTGAGGGTCCTCCTCAAAATTCTTCCCCAGTTTACTAGGCTGGCACATTTAACGGCTGTGCCGAATGACTGAAGAATCAACTTCGGAATTTTAAGGGTCCTCCTCAAAATTCTGCCCTAGTTTACTGAGGTGACATCCCTGGCGATGAGTGGCTGAAGACTAACTTCGGCATTTTGAGGGTCCTCCACAAAATTCTGCCCCAGTTCCAATAGTAGGGGGAAATGAAAATTTTATTAAATCGTGACCGAACCCATAGGGCTGCCTATGTATCCCCTCTTAAACGGGAATCAGGTCAAGCGTAGTTCAAATTACATCATAAAGCAATCATAGGTGATTACACATAATATCATTTTACTGCATCTGAATTGATTGGCTTTGGCCAGACTTCTCCGTCTATTTCTGCAAGAACAAGGGCTCCTCCGGTTAGAACCCGGTGAACCATGTACGGACCTTGCCAGCTGGGAGAGAATTTCACCTTGGCTTCCTCTTGATGTGGGAATATTTTCTTCAACACCAGCTACCCACGTATGAACTTCCTTGGCTTAACTCTTTTGTTGAAGGCCCTGGACATTCTGTTCTGATACAACTGACCATGGCAAACTGCATTCATCCTCTTTCCATCTATAAGGGCTAACTGCTCGTAGCGTCCTTTCACCCATTCTATGTCGTCCAACTCTGCTTCTTGTATGATTCTCAAGGAAGGAATTTCTACCCCGATGGGGATGACCGCTTCTGTACCATAAACCAGCATGTAGGTAGTTGCTCCGGTCGATGTGCGGACCGTGGTGCGGTATCCCAGTAGGGAAAATGATAACTTCTCATGCCATTGTTTTGTGACTTTCGACCATCTTCCTTAGTATCTTCTTGATATTCTTGTTGGCTGCTTCTACAGCTCTATTCATCTGAGGCCTGTAGGCTGTAGAGTTCTTGTGTTTGATCTTGAATGCCTCACACACTGCTTTCATCAAATTACTATTGACATTGGACCCATTATCAGTGATGATTGATTCCGGAATTTTGAATCGGCAAACAATACGGTCACGGACGAAATTTGCCACAACTTTCTTAGTGACTGCCTTGTATGATGCTGCTTCAACCCATTTGGTGAAATAATCAATTGCCACCAGGATAAACCTGTGGCCGTTTGATGCGGCGGGCTCGATAGGTCCAATGACATCCATCCCCCATGCGGCAAATGGCCACGGTGAGCTTTTTGCAGTGAGCTCATTTGGAGGCACCTTTATCATGTCTGCATGTATCTGATAGCGATGGCATTTGCGAATGTACTGGATACAGTTTGTTTCCATAGTCATCCAAAAATACCCTGCTCGGAGTATCTTCTTTTCTAAGACAAAACCATTCATGTGCGGCCCGCATGTCCCTGCGTGCACTTCGTCCAATAATCTGGATGCTTCTTTTGCTTCGACACACCTTAGCAAACCCAAATCGGGAGTTCTTCTGTACATGATTCCTCCACTGTGAAAGAAGTTGTTGAATAATCGTCGAAGCATGCGCTTTTGAGCGGCGTTGGCTAGTTCTGGGCGTTCTCCTGTTGTCAAGTACTCCTTGATATCGTGGAATCATGGTTTTCCGTCTTCTTCTTCCTCAATGTGAGCACAATAAGTTGGCTGATCATAAATCTTTATTGGGATGGGATCAATGAAATTCGTGTCTGGATGCTGGATCATGGATGATAATGTGGCTAATGCATCATCGAACTCGTTCTGGACCATAAGGACGTGCTGAAATTATGTCTTTGTGAATCTTTTCCTCAACTCCTGTATGTGATGCAGGTAGGGAAGTATCTTAGAGTTTTTGGTGGCCCATTCTTCTCGAACTTGATGTATGAGCAGGTCTGAGTCCCCGATCACTAGTAACTCTTGAATGTTCATGTCAATGGCCTTCTTGAGCCCCAGGATGCAGGCTTCATATTCGGCCATATTATTTGTGCAAGGGAACCTAAGCTTGGCAGATTCCGGGTAATACTGCATGGTTTCTGATACTAGGAATGCTCCTATGCCAACTCCTTTGAAATTTGTGGCCCCGTTGAAAAACAACCTCCAACCATCGTAGGATTCTACAATATCTTCTCCTATAAAGGACACTTTTTCATCAGGAAAATACGTTTTCAGGGGTTCGTATTTTCCCCAATAGGGTTCTTGGCAAGGTGATCTGCTATGGCTTGGCCTTTGATTGCTTTCTGGGTCACGTAAATAATGTCAAATTCACTCAACAAGATTTTCCACTTGGCGAGCTTTCCAGTGGGCATGGGATTCTGGAAGATATATTTCAACGGGTCCATCCTGGATATGAGATAAGTAGTGTAGGCACAGAGATAATGCCTCAATTTCTGAGCTACCCAATTCAGAGCACAACAGGTGCGCTCCAATAGAGAATATCGGGCCTCGTACGGGGTTAACTTCTTATTGAGATAGTAGATGGCTTGCTCCTTTCTCCCCGTTTCATCATGTTGTCCCAGAACACAACTGAATGCTCCATCCAAAACCGCAAGATAAAGCAATAGAGGCCTTCCTGGCTCAGGCGGAACCAATACTGGCAGAGTTGAAAGGTATTCCTTGATTATGTCAAAGGATTTCTGACAATCATCGGTCCATCTAGTAGCAGCATCTTTCTTCAGCATTTTAAAGATGGGTTCACAAATGACTATGGACTGGGCTATGAACTGGCCGATATAGTTGAGTCTTCCCAAGGAACTCATCACGTCCTTCTTGTTCTTTGGCGGTGGCAATTCTTGAATGGCTTTGACCTTTGACGAGTCCAATTCTATCTCTCGACGGCTCACGATAAAACCCAGTAGTTTTCCGGTAGGAACCCCAAATGCACACTTGGCGGGATTCAGTTTCAGATTATACCTTCTCAGCATGCTGAAGAACTTTCTCAAATATTCCATATGATCAGTGGCTTTCTTGGATTTGATGATGATTTCATCCACATATACCTCGATCTCCTTGTGTATCATATCGTTAAAGATAGTAGTCATGGCTCTCATATAGGTGGCGCCAGCATTCTTCAACCCAAATGGCATTATTTTGTAACAATACATTCCCCACGACATGATGAAAGCCATTTTCTCTGCATTTTCCTCGTCCATCCATATCTGATGATATCCGGTGAAACAATCAACAAAAGACTGCATCTCATTCTTGGTGCAGTTGTCGATAAGAATGTGTATGTTTGGCAAGGGGAAGTCGTCTTTGGGACTAGCCCGATTAAGATCCTGGTAGTCGACACAGATTCTAACCTTCCCATCCTTCTTTGGTACTGGCACGATGTTGGCTAACCATGTTGGATACTCTACCACTTTGAGAACCTTAGCTTTGACTTGCTTAGTAACCTCTTCTTTGATTTTCAAACTCATGTCGGGCTTGAATTTCCTGAGCTTCTATTTTACCGGCGGACAGGTTGGATTTATTGGCAGTTTATGAGCTACAATGGACGTGCTGAGACCAGTCATGTCATCAGACAACCAGGCGAATATGTCCTCATATTCCCTTAAAAATTTCGTATATTTTTCCTTCTCTGATGGCGATAAGTGAATGTTGATGCGAGTTTCTTTGACATTTTCCGTATCTCCCAAATTAATGAACTCAGTTTCTTCCAGGTTGGACTTAGGTCTATTTTCAAAATTCTCAACCTCTCTGACAACCTCTTCAGGTATCTCCTCTTCTTCTGAGTCTATATCCTTTTGTTGCATTGTTTCGTTGCAAGTCACAGTCGTTGGTTCATCATCAAGATAAGTAATAGTAATGATGTATAAAATAGAGTAAATGATAGAGAAAATAATAAGCGAGATATATATGATAAACTGAAATGCTTTGATTAAATCCATAATTATTTGAAACATCGGAGCTCTTTTCGAAATAAAAGACAATGCGGAAAGAAAATCAACTAGTAAAGTAAGCTAATAAATGAGATGCATGGTGCTTTTGTTTAGCCTTGTTACCCCGAAGCCTTCCAGGCCCTGACGGTTCTGATAGTCCAATTATTGATATGTGCCCTTCTGCTTAAGATGATCATGCCAGAGTGGAACTAACCTTTGGGGAGGGGGAATAAAACAAAAAGTAAAAACAAAAGGGTAACAAGTTAGTAAAGATTATGAGGAGAAAACATTGCGATATTTAAACACATAGTGCAAGAATATAAATCGTGTCCTAAATTGGGTGCCTCGTTGTGACCGAGGTAGGCCTAGCGACAAATAGTTTTGGAGAACTTATAATGCTAAATGCCTCATTTTATTGATAAAAATAAGACGAATCCAAAACAATTCTAAATAATAGAAAGTAAAATATCACTAATGGCCATTGGCCTTATTACATTAAAAATAAAAAGACTCCTAACTACTTGGTCCCAGAAGGACTTTCCCCAGATTCGGCATCTTTGTCTCCCTCGAACAGTTTCACCAGCTCGCATAGTCCTAGTAGCAAATAAGCTCTGGCCAGATGTCTGCCTGCATTTCCTTTGCAGCCTCTATGATTTTGTCGTCAGGCTGGTTCTCTAGAAGTGAAGGAAAATTTCCTAAGTATTTGCGGTCGAGCGTCTGATCACTGAAGTGGAGGTCTTTCCACCAATTTAGTAGCCTTGGATAAATGTTGGTTACCATGCCAAATCTGGGGATCTCATGCCTCATTTTCTGCAAAACAGAGTGTTAGGCCCTTACCCCCACCAGACTCGACTATTTAAACCAATAATTAGCATAGCAAGCACTTAAGTTATCAAAATAAATGCACAGAACATGGAGGTGTCCGTTTGGGTTTCAAGGAAACCCGGTGGACTTTGGACAAGGCTATCTTAATGAGTCATTATGTGGACAACATAACTGGCTCGGCTAGGTTTGACCATGATGCATGTACAATTTAAATGGAATAAGGTTTCTATTGGGGTATTAGACAAGGTACCCTTGAGCGGACAACTTAAGAAGGAAAGGCACGGAACCGTCGACTGCACCGGTGATCGACTGATTTTACCGCAAATATGCCTTTGCCAAATTTAGGGGGTGATAGTATTGGAAGCGCGCAACCACTCATTATAAGCGTTGCTATAGTATTTGTTTGGCATGAGTGGAATATGATGTTGAAAATGCAATTTACAAAAATCAAACATATTGACATGTATTTTCACGTTCATAATAAAATTTACAATGATTGCTCAAAATTACAATAGCATTGACGGGGAAAGCGGTAAATGAAAGCAATTAAAGAAAAGAAACAAAAGAAACGAGTCAGTTTCAAATAAAGGCATTAAACAAAAGCAATAAAGAAAGTGGAAAAGTCACATATAGCATGCAATGGTAAAAGCCTAAAGACATCCCTAGCAGAGTCACCATGTTGTCGACACCCTCTTTTTTCCTAAAGCGGAATCGGGTTAACGACATTCGGAAAGACAACTCTTATCCCGTTTGGGAATTGAGTTTTTGGAGTTTGGAGAGTCGCCACCTAATGATTATAGTGCATTAGGACACTTTTAGAAGAATTAAAGATGCAGACCAGAGTTTCGGGTAAGGGCTTGAAATTATCTCGAGGGAAAGGTGTTAGGCACCCGTCAAGATCCACTAGTGTGGTTCCCGGCCATGCTACAATTGTGACTTTGAATGCAAATGCGAATAGACTAACAAGTATTGCAAATACAAAGTAAGAAGCATAAAAGGGTTAAAAGGAGTGCTGAAATTTAGGAAGGGAGTAGTTTGGTTATAAAGAAATGTGCAAGTAGAGGGAAGAAGTCAAGCAAATAGTGTAAGCAAACCAAAAATCTTGTGAGAAAACAAAAGTTGAAAGTGCTGCAGCTTTTAAACTTCTGAAAAAATAATAAAAGGAGAGGGGAGTCCTAGGTTTATACATTACATGGATCATTCGCACAACACTAGTACCCAACTGTACACATTGTATTATCATGTAATCATCATCTCCATGTCTACCCTTCCCACCCCGTTAAGGTATTAAAGCGTGGAACGGTATCGTTTACTTATCGCATGCTACTACCCGTCCCAATCCTATCAGTCCCGGGGTATTAGGACTTCTGATCCTAAAAGGAAAGAAAGTGATGGAGGCCTTTGTGGAGTTTAAAGGATAAAATTCTAGCGCGACATTCAAAACAAGCATCAAATAAAGGGAAGAATAAACAAGCAAATAAGGCTCAAATAGACCCCAGAAATCAAATAAGCATATAGTTTAGCATGCCTTGACAAATACTGATTTGGTCTTAAATTAAAGTTAAGCAGCGAGTGGACTTGTTCAACACGTATATTTAGACAGAAAGTCTGCATTAGGCAACTCAGATACAGTTGTCAGAGACTGACCCAATGATTTTGTCTATGTGTTGAATAAAAAGAAACTAGGCATAGGATCTACTGATTTCAGGAAAAAAGTGCGAAAGAGTTATCAGTTTGACAGAAATAAATGAATTTCAGACAAGATACAAATTGATTTTAGAAAAGATTTATCAGTTTTATCTTAGAGAAACGAGTTTCAGAAAAAGATGTGCAGACTGATTTTAGAAAAGAGTTACCAGTTGTTTCAGAAAAGATGCAGACTGATTAAAAGGTTTACGAGTTTCAGGAAAGTGCATATTGATTATAGAAAAAGGTTTACCAATTTTAGCAAGTTTCAGAAAAGAGGTAGAGAATTACCAGTTTTAGTAAAATAGATACGAGTTCCAGCAATTGATACTATTTTAAAATGAATGAGGCTGTTAAAATTCGAGATTTCCTATAGGCATGCTTTCTATACGTTTACTGATTTTAATACCTTTTCAGACATTAACAGAAGAATTATGCACATGATGTCTATATGCAACCTTATTATTAAACCTACAAACGGTTTGCCTAATGACATTTGTATATGCAGAAATGCAAGAGCCTATAGACATGATCTCTATATGTGTATTTGCGGAAGAATCAGAAATTAACCCATATAGGCATGGTATCTACCCTTTGTGAATAAAATAAACCCCATCCCATTTTTCTACTAAATCCCCATGAGTTTATTACAAATTATTACAGCCCAATAAATCAAACTGGAAATTAAAAGTACATCAAAAGCTAACAGCTAGATCGGAGCAGCCTAATTCAACCTTAATGTTTAATAATATGCGATTGAGCCACTTTCGGGATCCAGATTTCCAAAGCCTTCTCTTTATCCAGGGGGTTTCAAAGTTCCAAGGAATCTCAGGGATTCCCGGCATTGCTTACACCCAAGGTACCATTAGAATAGAAACAGTGCAGTATGGAAGAGCCAGCTCTCAGGCATCCAAGTTCAAAGGGAGCTCAGGGGGTCCCAAAGCATGGCTTGCAAGAGAGGGGCAGAACTTAATAGCTAGGAGTAAGTGCAAAGTGAAAGGGGAATTGGGGAGCCATGATAGGTGGTGGACATAGCTAGCCACAAAGTAGGCTGGCACACCCCTGATCACCTGCTTGGTCAAACACATCAAGACCAGACCCTTGAAGGTCAGACCAGGATCTTGGACAGTGATTAGGACACTGCCAGACCCAAGTCTGAAGCTCAAAAACACATAAAGGAGGGAAAGGGAAGGGGAACTGATTGAGTTTGGGATTCAAAGAATCCAATCCAGAATCATGGACAATAATATTAGAGTGTTGTCATGCCCTGAACTATAACTCACATATAAAGGGGTATGAGGGTTTGGGATTCATAAAGTATCAAATTCATGACAAGCAACTGACAGGATACATAATACTGAATTACAAAGGAAAGGGGGAACATGTTACAATATGTTAGCAGCAAATGTCAACTAAAGAATTGGACAGAAGTGAACAGAAATGAAACACATTGTGGTGGAAGCATGTAAACTAATTGAGACATACCAGTAAATAAGCAAAAGAGTGTAGGACAAAGTAGAGCAAACAAAGTCCACAGCAGCACAAGTAAAAGAGAGAGAGATTCTTTTTTAAGAGAGAGTGACTTGTGAACTCGGATTGTGTTCTGTGTTCGTGTGTGTTCAAAGAGAAGGGAGGAGAGTATTTATAGTTTTGAAAACGTTTAGAGAAATAAGGTAACAAGTACAAGTCTAACACAAATATGACATGGGTACAAATCAGAATCAAATTAGTATAAGATTCCCCTTCAATTAGGGGATTTTTATTCAAACGGATGCTAACAGGTTTTAAATAACGAAAGGGAGAATAAACCTTGTAAATAGAATGGTTGTTGCCATAAAAGAAGCATTAAGGTAATATAATGGGCAATTAAGTCTAAGTACAGGGTGTAAAATTATTTTTGAAAAGATTCAGGGAGGCCAATCAAAGGAAAAGAATCAATTACCCCTTAACAGGCAAGTAAAATCAGAATTTTACAAAGGAAAAGTTTTGAAAATTAATCACGTGTTTGAGAATCAATCACAGAAGGAACTCAGTATATATAAATGCATGCACAATTGATAGACACGTGAAGCCAAGTTATGGAAAAATAACAGCATACAGTAGTAACTTAAAAGGAAAACATTCGAAGCATGATAGTCAAGTTTCAGTGTTTAACAATAGAGAAGAAGATCAGAAGCATGCAAAGAACTCAGAACCAAAATAGTCAAGAGCATTGAAGCACACTGCAATTTCAACAGGCGAGTTGCACAAACAACTTCAAAGAAATTGAATAGTCCCCAAAGAAACTAGGGTTTTCGAAAATCAAACGAGTTTAGAGGAGATGAGCAGTCAAACAGGTTTAGAATCTCGGATAAACCCCAAAATTAGGGTTTTCACTCATGCTAAATCAGATGAATAACACATAGAAACTCAAACAAGATCCCAAAATTAGGGTTTTTAACATGCTACTCAGATAAAAATAAGGTGAATCAAACAACCATTAACAAGCAGACCAGGAAACTCAAACAAAATCCCCAAGAAAATTAGGGTTTTCAGCATGCGAATTCAGATAGAAGATAATACAAACAAACACAGTAAAAACCTGCCGAGATTCAGAGAAGAGATGTTCGAGATAAAATAACATGAAACCCTAGTTGAGGAAATAAGAGTTTCTGAAAGCAAACATTAAAGAATCTTTGAGAAAAATGTATAGAAGGTTCACACACACATAGATCCAGAACAGATCTAAAATAAATCGAAGGAACCTCAAAGATTAGGGTTTCGNTTACATTTCAATCATAGCCATGGCTGGCCAGAAAAGGGTTCAAGACGACCGGAGAACAGTTATCGAACAAAGGCTTGGTCGGAACCCTTCAAGATCTGGTCGTTGGACCTTTAGAGGTGAGCACACAGAAGCCATGAGAGGCTAGGATAGACCTCCGATAAGCCTGAGAAGCCATAGATTAGGGCTTAGATGAGAGGCGGCGGCTAGGGTTTGAGGTGGTGTTGAGAGAGAGTTGAGAGAGGCGAGGATTCAGAGGCGGTAGTTGAGAGAAAATGAATTAGGGTTGGGAGTTTGGTAAATTAAAAAAAGGAAACGGCGTGTTTGGGCCGTTGATCTTCTAGATCAACGGCTGTGATTAAGTGGGGGATCCGGTCGGGTATTAAAATGGGTTGTGGGTTGGGTTAGTTTTAAAAATGGGCTTGTTGAAATTGGATTCAAATTGGGCCTGCAATGTGGCTATGATTGAAATGTAAATGGGGCCATAAGTTAAATAGCCAGATTTTCTTTTTTTAATTTAATAAAATAGTAACACTGATTTTAAAAATAAATTAAATGTACTGCGTAGACAAGTGTTATATAAATATTAATTAAAAAAATGTTGGGATTAATTTTATAAACGTAAAATGTCATGAATCGGCTATAATTCCAATCATATGCAATTTAGCTTTAAAAATACCAAACAAATTTGTAAAATAATTATATTTAGCTGTAGATGTGAAAATAAAATGAGTTATTCACCAAAAATGATAATTTTGGGAATAATTATTGGATTTTGTTGTGTGAAAATAGGCGATAAATTGGTTTTAAAATCATCACAAAAATGTCAAAACTCTTGGATGTGCTTATATATGCACCAATATGCTATTTGAAAAAATATTTAGGTATAAGAAATACTTAGGGAAAAATTGGGTATCAACAACGCTGGAAGAGCAATATTAGCATAAAGCATTTTATTTTCTATCTAAACATTCTAGGCTCATGTGTTCATTTTGCCAAGGAAAATCATTCAGCTTATAGAGGCAATCTATAAGACGTTCTTATAGACACGAGCTATTGACCCTACCAAAAAGGCACTGATTGCCTGGCGATAAGTTGGATTTTGACTACTTATTAGCGCCATTTTACTTTCATTTTAGTCCAAAAGTACTTATTTGTATTTTCGAAAACTGATAAAATCTGCTTAAATGCAGGAGTATTGGAAAATGAGACACAAATATGAAATCCAACTCAAAAAAGAGTAAAATTAACTCAAGAAAAAAAGCAGGCAAAAAGCACAATGTGCGGACCGTAGAATTCTCTCTGTGGCCGCAGAAGGTGAAGTGAAGTCTGTCAGAGGCCTAATGTAATGTGCGGACCGCACAATTATTATGCCGCCGCAGAAGCCACCAAAGAGTTCAAGTTTAGAGAAGTATCATATCACGATTATTGTGGTACCGCAAAAGTTAGCCATACGTCCATACTCAGATTTGTGCAGTCCGCAGAAGGGCCCTATGCAGCCGCACTCGGTTTTATGCGTACCGCAGAACAAGTGACGTGCAGCCATAATCCAGAATTGTGTGGCTGCATATTCCAACTCCTATCAAGATTCAAACGAAGTGCTACCCGCACATGGAATTGTGCAGTCGCAGAACCTCCAAAAGAGCATTTTTGTCCGAAAATTCCAACTTTGAATAAATAAACTTCTTTCGCGAAATTAGGTCATGTTTTGAATATTTGAACATCTGTAGCCATTTTTATTTACTGCTTTAGGAAAATTTATCTTACTTTAGTGATTAAACATTAGGTTTTTGTCTTCTAATATTTGAATATGAGTTTAATTATCAATTCTTATTTTGTTTCTTCTATTTCAAGCATGAGTAGCTAAATTTCCAACTAGGGTTGTGACCCAACCCTAGTGTGTAAACCTAAAGGATGTTTAATTTAAGGCTTGTTTATGGTTGAGTGTTGATTATTTAGCCCTTTTCTTGCTTTTTATTGTAGAATTAATGGTTGCAAATATTAGTTCATGCCTTTTTGACTTGGTCTTTTCTTGAGACAGAGAGACTTCGTCTAGAAAAACTTGGCTAACAAGAATTTTGGATGAAATCAAAAGATTGGTAGTCCTAATTAAAGGGTTGAACCTAGAGATAGTAAAACCCGACTTGAGCAATTTATCAACTGACTTGTTCAATTCTCATTTGGACTTGAGAAAGCCAAATTGGAAAAAATCACTCTCTTACCGAGAGGTATTGAGTGGGTAATTGAGAATTGATAGCTACAATACACCCGACCAATGAAACAAACTTTAAAGTTCACAACTTGTTAGGCAAACACATAAGTGAAGGTCATATCCCTAAGTCATTTTACAATATTTGAAAATCAACCAAAACGATATTTCCTAGTTTCATATTTTTAGAATTGCAATCTTTAGCATAATTTTAGAAGTAAAATACAACTATATTTTTGGTAGTGCAATTTAGGTACCTCACATGCTTAGTCCAAATATATACCACTAATCCCAATCTCATACTCCCTGTGGAATTCGACCTTGACTTTATTGTCTATTACTATTGCATCGACCGTTTCACTACCTCAAATAGAGGGTGCAACTTGGACGAGATCAATTATTGGCGTTGTTGCCGGAGAGCTAAAAATAGATTTAGCTATATATTTGGTTTTGTGTGTGAATTGTCTTCTTTTTCTTATGATTTACTGATCTTTTTGTGAAACAATTGTAGGTATCATGGCTCTCAACAACAATGATCCTCTTGGAAACATGCCTATAGGCGATGTGGACGTGGAAGATGATGAAGTTGAAGAGGTTCCTCTTGAACCTCAAGCAAATAGACAAGGCCAACCGCCTCAAGACAATGTTCCCTTTCCAGCCTCACCTCCGCAAAGAGCGGCTCCACACCAGGTGTTGCCGAATGGAGGATACGCAAGTGCCATAATCCCGCCGTGCATTAGGTAGGGAACTTTCAAATCAAAAATGTTATTTTTATGTTGTTGGAACAATGGAGATTCTTCATCGACGCTCCTAATCAAAATACTTGCAACACTTAAAAGTGTTTGTTGACACTTGCTGGGGGAGTAAATAGACAAACATCTCCGAGGATGCTTTACGGTTGAGGCTATTTCCATTCTCTCTACGGGGAGAAGGCCTTGGATTGGTTAGAGAGGTTGCCAAATTATTCTATCCATACATGGGATGAATTGGCCGAGAAATTTATTTCCAAGTTCTTTTCTCCTGAGCATATGGAAACTCTTAGGGATGAGATTCAAGCTTTCAAACAAGAACACAATGAGCCTTTGCGTGAGATATGGGAGATGTACCGTACTATGGTGAAAGGGTGCCCTAACAATGACATAATGGAGGCTATGATTTAACAAACTTCTATAGGGGGATAAATATTACCAATCAATGCATGGTCAACCAACTTGCCGATGGAAATTTCATGATAATACCATATGCGAAAGAATTACATGATCATGGGCAAGCAATTTCTGAGTTGACCACCACAATGAATTAACTAGCCAAAGCTCAACTATAAAAAGTGCAAGGTCCTAAGCAAGTCAATACAATAGAGGGAATTAGTATGGTGGTAAACAAGATAAGGAAAAAGGGTCCTCAATGCAAAACTGTGTTAAAAATTATGTGCAAGATGATAGTGGGTTTGATCAAGATGAACAATACAATGAACAAGGGGAGGAAGTATAGTATGTGAAATATAGGAAGATAGATTCGTGTGCCTGATTGATTTCAGAAGGTTCCGAGAATGGCGGACTCAAAGATCACTCACTCTTGAGCGTAAATTTGATTTGAAGAATTTGGATAGATACAACCCGAACCTTGAAAGACAGTTATAAGAGAGAAAATGGTGGAGATGGTTCACTCAAAGCGTGGTGGACGCTAAGGAGCACTTAGTTCGGGAACTCTACGCCAATGTGGCACATGTGAAAAGGGGACTAAGGTGACGAATGTGAGGAATCTGAAAGTTAGATTTGATCAAACATCACTAAACACATATTTGTGGCTCGAGGATGTGGAGCCGATTCGATATCTAGAGAAATTCTGATTAGGTGATGCAGCTCGCCCTTGGTTAGCCGAGATATTAGCAGCTCTAGGACCACCACCTCCATGGATCACAGCAGGGGATCCCATTCAGTGGAACACCTACAACTTTCAAGCCAAGGGTTGACAAACATTTGTATGCAGTAGGATAGACCCAAGCAGAAATGAAAACACTCTTCTAATCCCTCGGGCTGTCTTAGTTGCTTCCATCATGGCCGAGTACCCAATCAATGTAGGTGACACCATGTCGGCCAACATGTCTCTGATCGGCAGGTAAGGTAAGATTTCCTACCCGTATCCAAACACCATCATAGAATATCTTACGGATACGGGAGTTGAGTAAAGGAACTTTGATACAAAGGCTCGGGCAAATTATCCCTTGACATGGTACTCGTTGAAGGACCTGAGGAACCCGAAGAACAATGGTCATCCATCTACTACCGTGGGCCAGTCTGAAGAGATTCTACGGTGGTAGCTATAGCTTTAGCAGCCATAACTTCACCTGCCATGCCTACCACTTAAGTCGGGCCTTCTAGCAGTACGACTTCTATACCTCTACCTCCATCTTCAGGGCCACCATCAACTTCAGTGCCTTCATCTTCTATTTATCTACTTATAGCGTTGAGAGTCTCCCAGACTCTAGCAAGTATCAACAACTGGATGCAGACAGTTACTGCAAAAATGTCTGACCTCTCTAGGGCTGTTGCAGCCCAGAAATATGCCCCAGCTCCCCAGATTCCTCCGACAGTGCAGAAGACTTTAAAGACGATTCTGGACAACCAAAAGACTATTATGGACACTCCGGTAGCACATGGAACAACAATTGAGGAGTTTGGGAAGCAGGTGAAGAAGATGAGGAAATCCCAAGTTTCAAAGAAGTCATTTGACAAGCCGAGATGGGAGATGACCAAGATAGCAGCAACTGGGGATCTTCCACTTGACTTGCTGATGGAGTCAACTCCAATAGCACTAGCATACCTAGCAGCACCATCAGCATCAGAGGCACCAGCGGCCAGTCTAAGGAGCCAGACCTCGCTGCCCACACTGCTAAGGCGGTGTTACAGATGTTCACCAACCCAGCTACTCCCTGAGCAGAGGACTATGAGATACAATTGGAAGAGCCTAAGAGTGGTGATGCTGCTGTGGACACCTAGACCATATAGGTAGTCCTCTTTACTCTTTCCCTTCCTTGGTTTTATTTTGTTAAGCATTGGGGACAATGCTTACTTTTATTCGGGGGGTGGAGTTTATTTGATTTTGATGGTATTGGCCTTTAAATAACTGATAAAATTTTCTTCTTTTCATTTATGTATATTATTCTTCCCTCTCTATTGATGTATATATTCACTTTCTCCTCTCTCATGTTGTACCTTCATTTCATTTATGCTTTTAGTAGTTTATTCTATAGCTACTTAATTTTGCTTTCTTAGTAGTTGGTATTTAATCTAATAGCTTCTAATTTATTTTGATAGCTTCTTTTCAATTTAGTAGTTTTTTTTTCATGTTTTAGTGATTAATAAGCCTTTGGTTTTCTTAACGCCACGGTTCTTTCCATATGTGGTTTTTGTGTGAATAGGTGACTCTTCCCAACAATGAATGGCGTAACAACCTTCTTAAGGGATTGATTTTGTTTTGATGTTTTAGTTAGAATAGTTGTAATAATGAATACAAGAACCTAATTGAGTTGAACCAGCAGAGTCAATCATGCTTCGCCTGGTACCAACACACTTAACTATGTGCTTATGATTAAAAAAAAGTTCATGGAAAGAGATAGCTCTACTTAGTGACCTTTTGACTCTTGTGTTGACTTAAGAAATCATTGAGTGGTTTAGTTGAACCATTAGTGATTTTCAATCTTTAATATGGTTGTAGTGGGCCCTCCACTCTATCATCTTTAAAATTCCAGCTATCCAGAAGTGATATTTTTGTTGCAAGTCCAAGTACCCGTGTGAATGGTCTAGAACTTGCCACGAGTGTGTTTCTAGGCAAAATTCTACGTTTTGCTTGGCTTGAGAAGTGATTGTAGGATCTCCTTGACCTGTTTGAAATTTTCCATGTTCATCCAATCTTGTTATCCCTAGTCAACCTATTTGAGCCTAAGACCTTTCTCATTTGGTAGCCATGTACAAGCTATTACCTATTTTGTAGTGACCCTCTCTTGGCACCTGAGCTTCCCTCAACACTCTTGAAAATCATCGGCCAAAAATATATGTTTGGGGGAGAGATGAGGAGTTTGAAAGTGGTATCAAGGCACAAAAAGAGAATAAATGAAGAAAAGGAAAGGCAAAGAAAAAGAAAGAAATTACAAAAGAAAAATGTAAAAAGAAAGTGAATAAAGTGAAAAGTTGAAGGGATTCAAAGAAAAGAAATGATGCAAAGCATGAAGAAAATAAAGAAGGAGAAAATGAACATCATGACCAAGGAAGAGTGATGTTAAGTCTCTCTAGTTCCCTTAAGGAAAAAGAAAATGACTCTAAGAGTCGGCAACATACGAGCCAAAAAAGAGAAAAACGGAGTGCTTAAGGAAAGATGAACTCGTTTCTATTCCAACATTCCCTACCTTTGTCCAAATCCCTTCATTACATTCCCAAAAATCCTACGTGATTTCAAGTCGAGTGAACTTACATTAGTGTTGATTTGCATGAGGGGCAAGCATATGGTACTTAGAGCCGTACTTGTGACATTCTTTTGAGAGAGATGAATGAAGTTTTCACAAATCCTTGAATTGAGTGGTATATTCTTAAGTGAGATATGCTAATAGAGAGTAGAGGAGGAGGAGCTTGGGATCCACAATGACTTACATGAAAGAGCGAGCTTCCTTGATGAATAAAGTCAACTCTAGATGTATCAAGTGTCACATTAGAACTATCGGCGCTTAAAACTTTAAATCATTATCTTGTTGATAATTCGTAAGTGTTGTGGGTAATTATTGGCCACAATTGATATGTGTTTGAAACACCTTATATTAGTTGGAAAAGCTCTTGACTTTGTGGAGGTGGGAATTACTTTAGTTGTTTGAGGACAAGCAAAAACTTAAGTTTGGGGGAGTTGATAAGTTGGAATTTTGACTACTTATTAGCGCCTCCGAAAGTGTTTAATTGTATTACCGAAAATTGATGAAATGTGCTTAAATGAAGGAGTATTGGAAAATGAGCCACAAAGATGTAATACAACTCAAAATGGAGTAAAATGAACTCCAGAACAAAAAAGCAGGCAAAAAGCACAATGTGCGGATCGTAGAATTCTCTCTGCGGACCTAGAAGGTGAAGTGAAGTCTATCTGAGGCCTAATGTAGTGAGCGAACCGCACAATTATTGTGGGTCCACAAAATCCACCAAAGAGTTCAAGTTCAGAGAAGTATCATCTCAAGATGCGGACCACACAATTATTGTGCGACCGAAGAAGTCAGCCATGCGGCCGCACTCAGATTTGTGCGGTCCGCAGAAAGGCCCTATGTGGTCGCGCTCAGTTTTTTACGAACCGTAGTACAAGTGACATGGGGCCGCAATCCAGAATTGTGTGGCTACATATTCTAACTCCTGTCAAGATTCAAGCGAAGTGCATAACATATATGGAATAGTGCGGCCGCAGAAACTCCGTAAGAGCATTTTTATCCGAAAATTCCAGCTTTGTATTAATAGACTTCTTTCTAGAAATTAGGTCAAGTTTTTAATATCTGAACAACTGTAGCCATTTTTCTTTACTGCTTTAGGAAACGTAGCTTACTTTAGTGATTAAACATTATATTTTTGTTTTCTAATCTTTGAATATGAGTTTAATTATCATTTCTTCTTCTGTTTCTTCTATTCCAAGCATGAGTAGCTAAATTTGTATCTACGGTTGTAACCCAACCGTATTGTGTAAAACCTATTGGGTATTTGATTTATGGCTTGTTTATGGTTGGGAGTTTATTATTTATCATTGTTCTTGCATTTTATTGTAGAATTAATGGTTGCAAACATTCGTTCATGCCTATTTGACTTGGACTCTACTTGAGAAAGAGAGACTTCGTCTAGAAAAACTTGGCTAACAAGAATTTGGGGTGAAATCAAGATTGATAGTCTCAATTAAAGGGTTGAACCTAGAGATAGTAAAACTCGACTTGAGCAATTTATCAACCAATTTGTTCAATACCCATTTGGACTTGAGAAAGATAAATTGGGCAAAATCACTCTTTTACCGAGAGGTATTGATTGGGTAATTGAGAGTTGATAGCTATAATATACACCCTGACCAACGAAAAAAGCCTTTAAGTTCACAAACCATTAGGCAAACACCTAGGTGAAGGTCATAGCCTAGGTCTTTTTACAATATTTGAAACCAACCAAAAACAATATTTCCTAGTTTCATATTTTTAGAATTGCAATCTTTAGCATAATTTTAGAAGTAAAACACAACCGTATTTGTGGAAGTGCAATTTAGATACCTCACGTGCTTAGTCCAAATATATACCACTAGGACCAATCTCATAGCTCCCCGTGGAATTCGACCCCGAATTTGTTGGGTATTATTATTGCATCGACTGTTTCACTACCTCAGATAGAGGGTCTGACTTGGACGTGATCACCTGAGATAAGCTGTGCGCCCTAAAGATAGTAGGTGGACTTAACTTCTCCAATGTGGAGATGTGGAACAAAGCAGCCATCTGTAAACTCTTATGCAACATATGCACAAAGAGCTAAAAAGGAGGGTGAAATGAATACATTCATACTACATAATGTCACACCTCCTTTTTCCGAGCTTAGGCTTTTACGGCTTTTACTACACACCGGGAAGGGATATAGTAAAGAAAGAAGTTTTTCCAATTTAAGGACAATCGAAATGAGATTCGTTTTTATTTAAGATTCAGAGTCGTCACTTGGGAGATTTATGGTGTCCCAAGTCACCGGTTTGAATCCCGAATCGAGGAAGGGTTTGACTCTGTTTAACAGTCGCGAACCAGAAATCCAGGTAAGGAATTCTGTTAACTCGGGAGAAGGTGTTAGGCATTCCCAAGTTCCGTGGTTTTAGCATGGTCGCTCAACTGTTATATTTGGCTAAAATTTAGTCTTTATACATGTTACCCTACTTGTGCAATTTTAGAATTAATTTCTGCTTTTGTCAATTATTTTTTTTTATTTTAAGAAAGTGAACATCGTTTAAGAACATGTTTTCGGATCACGTCACATGAAATTCACCTGGATCCACGACACATTTTTATTCGATGTTTTCAGATTTGGATTTGGGTTGCATGAAATGCACACCCATATTAGGAAAGTAAAATTATTAAGAATCGCGCCTAAAGCGGCTAACGTATTGTTATCTTTTGGGAAGGCCGTGAAATTCGCTAAACGGCCTATCCCGAATACCAAGTATTTTTAATAAGTAATTAATGAGGGCCCGCAATTATGTATTTTTATTTGGCGAGGCTCGTCTCTTCTATTTTTTAAAAGGCCGAACTAAAGTATGCTAAGTTTTCTATTTTTGTTTTGTCTCTAAGGTTAATTAATCCAAAATTCAAGTCCGGATTCAAACAAAAGGATAAAACCTTTTAACTTGAACCCGCTACCTAATTCAAAACCAGATTTTATATTTATGATTTAATTTCCTTGCTCCTAATGTAATTTTAGCATAAAATAATTCAAAGTGACTTTGGGCCTCAGGAAATTCGGCCCAATAATTACGCTGCAGTTCATTTTAATAAGCAGAAATTGCTATGGGCCTTGGCCCAGCTAATCCACATAATCTTTAATTTTAGAGACAAGGCTATCTCATTCAGGCCACAACCTTCTTTGGGCCTGTGATTTACTTCAAATTGAACAGGCTGATTGGTTTAAATGAAGAGAATCACGAGATCGAATCAGATTAACGCATAGTAGTTATTTTATTTGCTAATTGACTATTAATTGTATTGTGAACGAAACAAATTAATCCTTGTTTCAGCTGTATCAATAGTTCTCTTATTTCAAATTATACAATGAAGTTAACTACCAAATTTCAGAATTAGTTACAGTAATCGACATAACAAAACATGAATCAAGCTAAAAATTACTTTATTAACATTTGATCACATTAGTAATCTAATTTACGCTAAGTAAAAAAAAAACTAATATGATCATTGCCTATTAACGATCAAGTTTGTTCTAAACTGAACCTATGTAATTGCCAAACATGCACTGCTCGATTTTAAAACAGGACAGAAACATA
>MU697946.1:6089-16928 GCA_026770625.1 Nicotiana glauca
CCAGTTGCTTAGCTCAAATTTCCTTTTCAAATTGGAATTGAGTGCGCCGTGCCAAATAAAATATCAAAATGCACGGCCCTCCTTTAGTTTGTCCTTGAATATTTGAATCCTTAGAAATCGAGGCATGCCATTTAGCAGATTCCATGGCCCTCGCAAAGTTAAAAACGCGTAGTTGCTTTAGGCGCATATTTAATAATATTACTTTCCTAAACTCAGGTGCACATTTATGTGACCTAAATTCAAATCTCAACGAAGTCGAAATGTGTTAAAAGCCACGAGCGTACTGGTACGGCGTGGTCTAAAATACATTTTCACAACGTTACAATTCTAGTAAAAAGTTAAATAATAAAGTGGAAAATTAATAAATGCACATAAAAATGAAACATATATAATAATCAGATAAAAACAAATACACAGTGGAGCGACCGTGCTAGAACCACGGAACGCGGGAGTGCCTAATACCTTCTCCCGTGTTAACAGAATTCCTTACCCGGATTTCTGGTTCGCGACTGTAATACAGAGTTATATTTTTTCTCGGTTCGGGATTAAAACCGGCGACTTGGGACACCATTAATCTCCCAAGTGGCGACTCTGAATCTAAATAAATAAATCACATTCCGACTGTCCTTAAAATGGAAAAACTCCTTTACTATGCCCTTCACGGGGTAATAGGCGAAAAAGGAGGTGTGACATCAACGAAGTCAAAATGTGTTCACAACCACGGGTGCATTGATGTGACGTGGTTCGAGACGCATTTTCACGACGTTGCAATTCTTGTTAAAAATAATAATAAAAGCGGTCTAAAGTTAATAAAAGCGCACAAGTTATAAAATGTATTAAAAAATCAGATATTTAGCCATTTATAATAGTTTAAGCGACCGTGCTAGAACCACGGGGTCCGGGGGTGCCTAACACCTTCCCTTGGGTCAACATAATTCCTTACTTAGAATTTCTAGTTCGCAGACTTCACTTGGAAAGTCGAAAATTTCCTCGAGTTGGGATTTAAGATAAACCGGTGACTTGAGACACCAAAAGCCAAACTTTTCCCAAGTGGCGACTCTGAAATAAATAAATAATCTCATTTCGGATAATGTCACTTAAAATGGAAAAACTCCCTTATACATTTTATCCTTCGGGGTGGCGTGTAAAAGGAGGTGTGACAGTTGTTGCCTTCACTTCTTTGTTGTTATCTTTCTAAGTCTTTCCAACTGACTTCTTATTAACTTGAAAAAAAATTCATCAGACTAAAATGTTTATCATCTTAGGAGAAACAACTCATCAGACTAAGATTTTTCATCTTAGGAGAAACAACTAATCAAACTAAGATTTTTCATCTTAGGAGAAACAATTCATCAGACTAAGATTCTTTCATCTTAGGAGAAACAATTCATCAGACTAAGATTTTTCATCTTTAGGAGACTAAGATTTTTCATCTTAGGAGAAACATTGCACTGCTTTATTCCTGTTACATACAAAGAAAAATTTTGTTAGTTTTTGAAAATGATGGTCGGTTGTGACCTTCTTGCTGGGGATGATTTCCTCCTTCCCTTAACACTTTGTATTATCTTCTTTCTTCCTCAAATGGGCAGCTGACTTCAAAACTACTTCACTTAACACTCGTGTCATCTTCCCTCGGATGCTGGGGATAACACTGCTGGGGAATTATTTACTTACCTGTTGGGGTTAATACTGCTGGGGAATCTCCTTTCTTCCCCTTCTTCTTTTTTTTTCTTTTCTTATTCTCTTTTTTTTTTTCAAAACTACTTTCTTTTATTTTTATTTTCTCTCAACACTGCTGGGGATAAAAATGTTATCAGTTGGGGATAACACAGTTGAGGAGAACACTGCTGGGGGAATTTTCCTTCCTTCAAAACTGGTGCTTTATTCTTTCGAAAGCTGCTGGGGATGACACTGGCTTCTTGCTTTTCTGAACACAAGTTTCATCCTTTTTGTTCTGTCTGCTACGAATACAACTCCTTTCATTGAAACTTGTTGTTTTCTTTCTTTTTACACTGCTTGGGATAATACTGGTTCAAAGACCACTTCCCTTTAAAACCGGTGTTATCTTTTTTCTTCCCCCAAGTGGATACCTGTCTTCCAGAAAATTTTCCAAATGAAAGGAAAATTTTCTGCCCCTGTTTGATAATCTTCCTCGTGGCATGGCTTTCCGTGAATGCCATTCCCTTTTTCCTGTTTTTAAATCAAAGAAAACTTGTTAGTTTAAAACGCGGTGGTTGTTTGTGATGCTCCTGCTGGGGATGGTTCTCCTCCTCTTTCCCTGCTCTGCGTTTCATTGTCAAAACTTGCTGGGGATGTTATTATTTGCTGGGGATGATATTCCTGCTGGGGATAGTTTTTCCCTTTTGTTGCTTCCCCGCCCTCCTTGACGACTCTTTATTCACAAGCCTTTCACCATTGTTTTCCACTGGTATCCTGACCACCCAAATTCCTATGACAGTGACTCTGCTTGAGAATCTTGCATGTTTTACTGATGAACCATTTTCTTTGTTCATCCTTGTCACTGGAAATACCCTTTCTGATGGGGATATCCCCCCTTATTTTTGTGGCATATCTAGGGAATAGGCATTTCCCCGACCTTTGAGTCTCACTGGCCTTGGCCTTGAGGTCATTAACCTTCGCTTTTTGATGGAGGTATCCTCCTTGACACTGATCCACCCCTTTGTCAATTTCCTCTTGCTGGGGAATATCCTTCTGGACACTGGCCTTGCGCTTGTTCCCTCCTGACTTTACAACTTGGGTGTACCAATTAGATCCCGCCTTGCATAATTGGGAAGCTGATGGCAGATTTTGAATTCATTTCTCACTTGTTTTGACCAAACAGACTCTACTGGGGAAATTTTCTGATGAAAGGAGAAAGATAAAAAGGAACAGAATAAAAGACAAAGGAAAGAAATGACTCTCTAACAAGAGAAACTAAAAAACCTATCAAACGCGGATACCGACTCTAATGGTCATGACATGCACATATGGCCTATCCTCCGTCGTCAATCATCTTTCAAGATCTTCATTTGGTGATTACCCATCTGATTCTCACCCTTATTTGACTTGTAGTGCCCGAAGGTTTTCACTATCAAGCCTCTCTCATTTTGATTTTTCTCTCAGATTTCATCGCCTTATGGTGCCCGTGAAGGTTTTCACCGATAAGACTCTCTTATTTGTATTACTTTTCAACTGGGGATTGGGGTGTTACAGCTAAGACTCTCTCATATTTCTTTTCTGTTGGGGATTAGAGTCTTTACTGCTGGTAATCAGAGTGTTATGTTCTGGTAAGATTCTCTCATTTGCCTGACTTGGCCTCTTTTGAAGATTGGTCAAAAGGTCTTTCTTTGGACCATAATGTGGGATTTTGGATAGGGCTAGAAGGAAAGGGGTATAAAAGGCTCAAAATAAATCAACTTGGGTTTAAAATTACAACCTTTGGAACTAAACTTATTTATAATAAACACAACTTTTTCCCCAGTTTCTTGCTTGGGGATTTTTTTGATTTTTTATTACACTATGACCGAGCTGTGAAGCGCCTACGTATCCTCTTTGAGGAATCAGGTCAAACGTAGTTCCCACCTGATTTCCTTATCATTTATTACTATTTTTCTTTTCTTTTTCTTTTTCTTTTTCTTTTTCTTTTTCTTTCCTTTTGTTTTCTTTTCTTTTTGTTGTTTTGTTGTTTTTTTTCTTTTTCTTTCTTTTTTTTTCTTTTTCTTTATCTTCCACGTTTGTGTTTCTAATTTTTGCTACTGATTCCGAAGGAGGGGTATGAAAGAAATCAAATAAGGCTCAAAGGGTTAGCGAAGGATAAGGTGTTTGGATAGCAGAACAAAATGCCTCCGTCATTCCAATCTTCAACACATGCCAAATGCAAACAACGCAATTAGACATTCGCTATATCTTTAAAGCACTGCTGGGCAACACTCTCATTTTCATTATTATGAACGACCCCCACGAAAACATGGCCAACTTGCCTTTAACGGTTTTCTTTATGCTTTCCCCAGTTTCACATGACTCGGGCTTCAGATAATCTCAAATCGTTTTTATTTCCTTTAAATGTCTGATCACCTCCCATTGGTTTTACGATTAACTTTTAAGATTAGGCCTGAATTATGTGCGCATGCCATGTCACTAGAGTTGATAGAAAAGAACTATAAAGAGAAAAGACTTAGGTGACTAGAAATAACGGGAGACCAATAATTGCATTAGACAGATGGAAAAAGAGTTTGTACAATAAAACAAGCACAATAAACTAGAGTACAACCTTTAGAACAAACCTAGACAACACTAATGAGACACTACGATCAAAAGAAAAATAAAAGGATAAAAAGGTTTGAGCTACAAGACAATATCCGGATTACAACCCTGAAATAACCCGAACAAACAGAAATGACAACAAAATAAACCATCAAGATTCCTTCTTACATGACTCTCTAATTGATAAGCCTGACATTTAGCCACAAATCTGATTATTAGAATCACTATAGCCATCTCCCATTTCAGTCGGCAAATTCCCGAGTGGATTCTCATATCCCATGTCACCAGGCATCACCGCCAGAAAGTGTGTATCATCATGTGCAGGTAAAGGATTCAGCGCGATATTCTGGGTGTCACTGTCTTGGATCACAATCCGATCTTCCTGGATCTTGTGTTTCCGGCTCACCACAAACCAACCACCTCAACTTTCTTCATAATTCAAAACAAAATATGTTAGAATGGACTCAGTAGGTCCTTATTATTAACAACATTTTTTGTGGACTCAGTCAGTCCTTATTATTATCAAAACTTTTCACTTTTTTTTTCTTTTTCTTTTTTTTTGACTTTTTTTTTGTTGTAGTTGAATTTTTTGGAGATTGCCTAAGTATCATGACCCCCGCATGAATCAGACCTTGCGTAGTTCGGGCCAATGAAAAAAATAAAACATATTTTGGAATTTTCTACTTTTCACAGTAAAACACTTTGATTACAATGATTAAAAAAACTGACAAACTTAGACTGAACTAACAGGCTCTGGTGAAACACGAGAACAGACTTGAATATTAAACAATCCACATACTCTAATAAAAAGAAATACAAATAAAAAACAGACTGACAGATTCCTTCCCTTATATGCCAATTTTAACCAAATGGCTATTTTTTGCGAACATGGCCCCTTCTCAATTTCACATGAATTTTGAGGCCGGGAAGGATTATTTTACAAACTTGTCCGTTCTTTTACGAAAATAGCCTTTCGACAACTGAAAGATATTCTAAGGCTATTTCGGCAAGAACGGTTTAATACACTGCCGAATCTGGATAGGCTTATTTTGATCAAAAATCACAACGGCATTCACTTGCCCCTAGACTCTTTTTTTTTCTTCAGATTAAAACAAAAGACCTGGTTTTGCAAACACGGCCTTTCAGCACCTCGGGAATGAAGATTTTAAGGCTGTGTGGGCTAACCAATCAAAATCCTAAAAATGACCAAAGGTGGCCGTTTATGCAAAGTCAGCCTTCCGGCATCCCTTTCGGGAACATTCGGCTATTTCTGGCAAAAACAGCATCACCAACTTATTTATGACTATTTTTCTGGTTTTTCAAAAATAGAAAACCCGATATTGCAAACACGGCCTTTCAGCGCCTCGGGGGCAAAGATTTTAAGGCTGTGTGGGTCAACCGGCCAAAATCTAAAAAAATGACCCAAAAGTGGCTGTTTATGCAAAGTTAGCATTCCGGTGTCCCTTTCGGGAACATTCTGCTATTTTTGACAAACGGCATCACCTAATTTATTCAAGACTCTTTTTCTTGTTTTCTAAATTAAAATAAATGACCCGGTATTGCAAACACGGCCTTTTAGCGCCTCGGGGACTAAGATTTTAAGGCTGTGAGGGTCAAAAATCAAACCTGACCCAAAGCGGTCATTCATGCAAAGTTAGCCTTCCGGCGTCCCTTTCGGGAACATTCAGCTATATTTGATAGGAACGGCATCACCCGACTTATTTATAACAAAACTTAAATTTGACATTTTTGGCTATTTTTGCCAAAGGGGAGGTTGGACCCGATGAGGGTTGCCTACGTATCTCACATCCGGTGAGAATCAAACCAACGTAGTTTTGCCAAAGAAAATAACCTAAATTTGAAAACAAAATATTTTTCCAAGAAAAACGAACTATTTTTTTTTTTTCATTTTAAAACACATAAACTATTTTTTTTGTTTTAAAACCAAATCACATTTTTTTTTGGGAAAATAAAGCAGACTATTTTGAAAAAAATATATATATTTTTTTTCAGTGGAAAATAAAACATCTATTTTGAAAAAATATAAATCTCCCTTTTTCATTTTTCTCAAAAATCTGAGAAAGTTTCGGCACTACTTGGACATTGGTATTTTTTTTTTAAACAGGTGATTAACTCTCCTAACCCTCTACACTTCTATTTTTCCCTTTTTTTCATTTTTCCCTATATTCAAAAGCCGGTCAACATGCAAGTCTGAAGCAAATAAATGCATAAGTAGCAAGTAAAATGCATCAGAATGGTCTTTTTCATTTCGGGTATACCTGTCCTAGACAGACCCAACCCCTGTGTTGAGTCTCCTAACTCAAATGCACATGATGCAAACAAACGTTCCTACTAGGGATCCGGCATGAGGCTTTGTTATACTAGGTTTAAGCCCTGTGTTTATTGTTCTAGACCTGACTTACCCGAGCGGACAACTCGAACCGAGGAGGGTCAGTGTACCGGTAGCATTGCTTTCGTGCTAAACTGGTGGTGCTCCCCGCCTAAAATATGTGTGACTAAAATCCTTCACCGGGTGCCAAGCACCTCGGCTATCTCAAAGAAAGCGGGCTATGTCAAGCAAATGCCCAATTTTAATTTCAAGAAGACTCAGAGGGGTGTGTGAGAAGGCAGTTTATATACACAGTTCAAAAATTATCAAAGCGGTAAAAAGCAATATTTAGCACATTTAAGTCGAAACATCAAAGAAAAATCAGATAATAAATAATCCAAATACAACAATTATTCCAAGCTTGAATTTCTAACCCTGAACCAGTAGTTCTGGGTTACTTCCCCAGCGGAGTCGCCAGAGCTGTCACACCTCCTTTTTTGCCTACCGCACCCCGCGAAGGGATGTGGTAAAGGGAGTTTTTCCAATTAAAGGACAATAGAAACGGGATTCGTTTATTAAGAGATTCAGAGTCGCCACTTGGGATATTTATGGTGTCCCAAGTCACCGGTTGAATCCCGAATCGAGGAAAGGTTTGACTCTATTTAACAGTCTGCGTACTAGAAATCCGGATAAGGAATTCTGTTAACCCGGGAGAAGGTGTTAGGCATTCTCGAGTTCCATGGTTCTAGCACGGTCGCTCAACTGTCATATTCGGCTTATTAATCTGATTTTTAAAACATGTTATAACTTATGTGCCACTTTTAACTTTTTACCTCTTTTATTCAAATTATTAAAGAAAATTGAACGTCGTTTAAAACATGTCTTTGGATCGCGTCACATGAAATGCACCCGGATCCTCGACACATTTTATTCAACATTTTGGGATTTGGATTTGAGTCGCATGAAATGCACACCCGAATTTAGGAAGGTAAAATTATTAAAGACGTGCCTAAAGAGACTAAAGCCTATTATTTTGGGGAAGGCCATGAAATTCGCTAAACAGCCCATCCTGAAAGCTAAGTATTTTAATATATACATTTAAGAGGGCCCCGCAATTTATATATTTTGCCTAGCGAGGCTCATCTCATTTATTTTTAAAAGGATCACCCTCAAATGACTACATTTTCTATTTTTTCGTCCGTCTCTAAAAATGAAAGAAGAAAAAGATCCTAACATGCTTAAGAATTGTTATAGTCGTGTGCACAGGTGCAGTCCGTTCGCAAATCAAGGGCCCAGGTCCAACGCATGCAGTATTAAACGAGACATGGGCAATCTTATTCCAATATTGGGCCTAGTTAATTTATTCTTCTACACATATTCACAGTTTTGCAATGCAGAAATGTAAGATGATAGTATCTAATTAAGCAAACTGCTGCAAGTTTTAGAAAAAGCAATCAGTTGGAATGAGGTAACTTAGAGGTCTAGTTTTAATCCTAAATTCAAACCATTGAATGCTGAAATTAGATTGCCATGGTAATTAGAATAGTCTACTGGACCGGATTCTATTTGACATGCCTTTGAACATATACTACCTAAATGACTAAGCTAAAATAATAGAACATTATTGACTACATCACTATAAAAACTGCCCAGTTATACAAAGTGGCCGAAATTTTCATAACAATAGTATATAGAATGACCTAAGTACAATCAGTAAAAAAAAAGAAACTAAATCAAATTTATAACTTCAACTCTTCATATATATTCATGCTTCATGTTTCAGCTTACAACATTTGCAAAGTTATAGCCATGTACCTGGTATAGGAAGCAAAAGAAGAGGAAGATCAACAAAGTAGCAGTAGCATACAACACAGTAACAACCAGCAACAGATAGAGAACCTAGCAGAATAAATCCCAGGAAAACCAGTAACAATTTCAAAGATACCAAACAACAACACCAACACCAGAAACCCAGGCATAAAACCAGAAATACCAAACAGTAATCACAGGCAGAAGCAGAAAGACCCAGAAATGCAATAGAACAGTAGGTTTCTGAACTTCAAACACTCAAAGAAAGAAACTTGGAACTTCAATGAAACAGTAGCAAACCAGTACTGATTTTCAATAGCAAAAGAGACCTCACTTTTCAGTTTTTAACTCTCAAACACTCTATTAAAAATGATATCTCTAAACTGACCAAAAGGAGTCCCTCTAAAACTGATTTTTTCGGACTAAAAAAAGACCTCTATTCTCTTCGGCTCTCAAATTGATTGTTTCTTTATCAAAAGCTTATGCTATTCTCAAATGTGACCTCTCAAAGATGATTTCCAAAAGCCACCCCCAACTCTGTCCTAAGTCCCTTCTATTTTTTAGCACTGATTTGTCGACCAAAAAGAAGACCCCCTTTTTCGGATTAAAAGAAGACCACCCCTATAACTGCCCTAAGTCCCTTCTATTTATACAGCCAGAAACTCTTATCTCCAGCCCCTAGGAGCATTTAATAATCAAGAATACATTTTGCCAATGATATTCTCTTACCAGCCCATTACTAAGTATTTTGTGCCATTTTTAATTCGTTTGTCCCCCACTACCATTTGTCTAATTCATTAATTAATTCAAAGGTCATGGGCACTATTTTTAATTACTTCTTTTAACACCTCCCCATACCACTATGTCTTGTTCCCCGCTATGTATTAAACAATGTCTTATTTTAATATTATTATTGCTTAGTGGACAGAACACTCAACATAAATAATTCTTCAATTGTCAATTCTCATATTACCCCTAAAATTACTATTCTACCCCCAAACCTTCAATCTGTAACAAAACTATCATCTATAACCAAATTCCTAATTAAACACCAAATCACTACAGCTATAACCAATTCAAGCCTAATAATTGACTAATTAAACACATGAAACTAATTTTCAATCAACAACAAACAAGGCAACATGGTCGGATTCACACCAGAAACAAGCTTGACAGAACAAACAAGTAGATTCAAATCACTAAAATCAACCATCAATTGAACTTCAAATTAAATCCAATAGCACTACAACCAAGATGAAGGATTCAATGATTCTGAGCAAATCAAGATTCTAAATTTAAAATTTAGACAAAAGATGAATGAGCGATGTAGATTCACTGAATCAAAAACAAACTAAACTTATATGCATAACCTGATGAACAACAAAGGAAAGTAAAAACTTAACAGACCACTACTAAATAATCACAAACAAACCGAAATCTCATTCATATGCTCATATAAAAAACAAGTGAACAACCACCTACATACGAACAGAGAATAACAAAAAATCTGCTGAAGCAAAACGAAGAGAAAATGCCAAATAAGGCCTCGAACAAATCTAAAAAACTAACCGCGAGGCAGTGTTATACTCAAAATGCGACGAACGGTAGACAACCCTCGACATGGAAGATTCAAAACTCGCCGGAAAATAAAAAATGAGAGGTATGGCTGTGTGTGTGCGTGTATGGTCGTTTATGGCTGGTCGTTCATGGCTGGTCATTCATGGTTGGTCGGCTGTCAGCGGCAGGAGTGGTCGAAGATGATTGGCGTGGAATTTGTTTGGACGTTGTAACGACCCGATCGGTCGTTTTGAGTACTAGCGCTCCGTTCAGCAGTCGGAGGCCATGAACAACTTCATTTCAGGTATTATGACTTGTATGCGTGGTCGGAATTAAATTTCAAGAAATCCAGAGTTGGTTTGGGAAGAGAATTCTCATTTCGAAAGCTTAAAGTTGAAAGAATGAACTAGGAATTGAATTTCAAGTAAACGACCTCGGAATTGGGATCTGAAGGTTCCAGCAAGTTTTTATGATGATTTCAGACTTGGGCGTATGCCCGGATCGGGTTTTGAATAACCCGGGAGCGTTTTGGCGCCTATTGTGGAAGTTGGCATTTTAGAAGAAATTTCATAAGTTTGGCTTGAAGTGCATTTCAGTGTTATCAACGTCCGTTTGGAATTCCGACACTGTGAATAGCTCCATATAGTTATTCTGGAGTTAGGGGCATGATCGGAAGTGAATTCGGAGGTACGTAGACCAATTTGAAGCCATTTGGCTAAAGATAGAAATTTGAAGGTTTTGAAGAGTTTGACCGGGGGGTTGACTTTTTGATATCAGGGTCGGAATCAAATTTCGGAAGTTGGATCAGGTCCGTAATGTTGAATATGACTTGTGTGCAAAATTTGAAGTCAATCGGACGTGATTTGATAGGTTTCGGCATC
>MU697949.1:4454-42174 GCA_026770625.1 Nicotiana glauca
TTGCCTTGTTGACCAGATACCCTGGTGTTACATGTTAAGGAGTGCTGAACCCGAGAGGCTGATGTTGTACTTGGTACTAATTTGAGTTGAGCCTGAGGGGCTGATACTGTTCTGAGCGATTGACACTGAGCCCGAGGGGCAAATTTCTGATTATTTCCTGCTTGTCGAAACTATTTTTCGCAACTGTTGAAAAGGCATGTTTTCAAAAGAGATTTTACTGAGCTTGAGATTTTCTAAGGGATTTTCTCAGTGTTACGGCTGTACTATTTTTCTAAAAGGGTTGTACTGTCTGTTATAGCATTTTGAAGTGCGCATACGTGTTTTCTTATCGCTCAGATATTATTCTCTCTTATTACCACTGAGTTGGAAGTACTCACTTTACTCCCTGCACCTCGCGTGCAGTTGCATGTATTGATCACCCGGTAGCGGATTAATAGCGGATTGAAGGTATTGCTATCATAGCTACGCAAGGTGACCACCGGCGTTCGCGGCACCGGGTTTTCTTCTTCTTCTTGATTTTCCAGATTTTTACTTTGTGTATTATAGACTTTGAAATTGTAATAAAGACCCTCCTAGATGCTCGTGACTTGTGACACCCCGGTCAGGCTGTATTGGGTTGTATTTATATTGATTAATTCATATTCGAACTGTTATATAACTTCTTTAAATGATGTTCTGAGATGGTCTGGCTGGCCTTGTCTTTACGAGAGGCGCCATCACGATCGGGTTGGGAGTTGGGTCGTGACAACAGCAATGATGTAGTGGATCAGATGGTCCTCGGGATCGGTGGTTCCGTCATACACTCTCAAGTAGGGAGGCATCTTGAAGGTCTTCGGGATAAGGTAAGGGGCAGCTTCTTCAGTGTATGGTTGTTCTACGAACCTTCCCATGTCGCGTTTTGGTAGCAACTTGGGAGCTCCGGGGATCTTGTCGACCCTCTCCTGGTGTTCCTTCATTTGGTCGTGGAGTGCCTTGTTTTCATTTTCCATTTCTTCCATCTTCTTTAGGATAGTTGTTAGCGTACTATCGCTGATCTGTGCCTCGATGGGTTGGTTATTTACTTGTGTAACCTCAGGTTTGCCCATGGCAGTGGTGGTATTTACTGTCGGTACATGCCTGATGTTGCCTTGTGGTGATTTCTCAACCAAGCCACTTAGGGTGCTTGTTAGCCACTCTTCCAGTAGCTTTTTAACCACCGAGGGTGCTTCTTTAGCAACAGACGTGGAAGCTCCATTTTCGTGCAAGATCGTCAGATCTTCAAATGGGGAAGATGAGATCTCTGCACCTGGTGTGATGTTGGGGGTTGCATTTGTGATGACGTTGTCATTGGCCTCGTTGAGAGGACCAAGAAGATTGGCTGTGACACCCACTATAGCTTTCGATCTATTGTTGTTTTCGGCCATCTTTCGTTTTCGTGTGGTGTAGAGAAAGGTAGTTGATTAATCTCTAGGTGGATACCATGATTTTGATTCTCGAAATCCCCACAGACGGCACCAAATTGTTTGACTCAAAAGTTAAAAATATACTTTGTAAGCTAGAAAACAATCGAAAAATATGAAAGGGTAAATCGTAATCAAATATAATAGACCCAGAGATGTAAGAATGATGTTATTGTTATAGATCTAATATTGTAAGATGATATTATAAACTCAAGAGAAAATGTTCATTGGAGATAGAGATGGAGAGAGAGTAGGAGAAAACGAGAGAGTTGTATTATTCAAGAATCACCCTGATCTCCTATTACAATGGGAAGACCTCCTTTATATAGGGAAAGGCCTTCCTTGGAGTAATAAATAAAAAAAATACACGAAGTGGTCGATGTCCTCCTAGCGAGGATGCCGAGTTCTGACTGACGTTGCCTTTGTCCTTGCATCCGAGCCGTACCCTTCGGCGTAGAGACGTATAGGGCCAAATTTGACCCCATACACTATTCTTCTTCTTTTATTTTTTTATAACACATTATCAGCACGAGACTCTAACAAATTGAGTAGAAGTTTTGGGATGGAGCATAATGGTTGTCAACTGTTCCATGGACTTCCTTCATGATTAAATTCTGGATTTAAGGTAAGTATTTTACTTTATTTTTCTCTTTTAGATTCTTGACATTCTATAATTTGATTTTAAATACGAGCAAAGACAATAATTTTTGATTATAACTCTAATGGAGTTAGTAAGAAATTAGCCACCCAAAGTGGTAAAATAGTTATCCTTTGCCATGATTGTGGGTAAAGAATTGAAAACCCGTCCCATTGAATTTGCTCCATTCTCATTCCCTTAAGAGAATGTGATAACAATATGTGATACGTCTGAAAGAAGATAAAATTATTACCATAAAGGTATCAATGGATGTAGACATGATAATAGATGAAATTATAATCATCATCATTGTGATAATGAGAATAATAAGGATTCTCAAAATAATACTTCACTCTCTGAAAGTAATATTTGTCATCGATTTGACATGAGATTTTATAAAGCACATATAGATGATTATATTCATTCATGATGTGAATGTGACAACATCTGATTTATGAATATCATTCTTGGAGGAATATGAATGTGCTAGTGGTAGTGAATATACCACGCTCAATTCTAGAATGAGGTTTGAGAGGAAATAAGAAAATAATGTCATTATTATGGCATAAATGGTCATTGGTCACGTACTTATTGTACACCAAAATATTTTTGCATTGTGATTATTAAAAGACAATGGTAATATAAGAAACATATCTTGCACATAATTTTGACCATAACCATAATGGTATAACTTTCTCTTTAAAAGAGATATTCACCATATGGATGTTGATGAATATGTGGTATTATAAAATTAATTGAGAACTCTGCAAGAGCCAATTATACTATTTTGGAGAAACACAATTGATTACCAATAAGGTATTGTGTTGTAGTAAGTCTCAAAGAAACTTATTTAATTTCCAAAGTATACGCGAAAGTGATTGATTATATTTAGACTATAAATAAAGAAAATATTTAATATCTTCTATTACTACAACTTGTAGCGGGGTAATATATATGTGAAAAGCTACACGCTTTATTTTCCAGTTCGTACTACACAAATAAAAAATGCCACAATAAAAAGAAGTTTATTGATATAAAAACCCATATCATAATAAACTTGGAGTTTATTGATAATTGCACACGTCATGGTATAAATCTGAAGTTTATCAATATTGATAATTTATTCAGTTGGCATAATTGGTTTGCCCATATCAATTTAAGTATGATATGAAAAAATAAAAAAGAACTCACATTGGTAAATATTAAAGAACTAGAAAGTTCTTTACGAATTCTCTTATGTTGTATGTTCTCATTAATTTAATATACCAATTAAAATTGGGATTGAATCCCATGAATGATGGAAATATCAAAGGTGAATATGGGCTTACTCACGTGCCATGTATATCACATAAGATGCATCTATGAGATGATTACATGTGTGATTATTAATAGCCCGCAACATGGTGGTAACTTGTTCAATAATTTAATTTCGAGCATAATTTCCAGATTTTCTATTCAAGAAGTTCATCTTGATAAGTTAGTTTATATCACAGTTGGTTTAGCAAAATGATTTATTAAGTGCCTCTACTTAATAGCTAAACAATTGCTTATGAGAACAAATTTATCTATATCAGTTTGATACAGGTCATATATAAAAGTATATTACATTCTCCCCTCACAAATGGTTCGGGGTCAGGAACCAAATAATTTCATCTTATTAGTATTGATGTGCGGTGTATATTTTGATTAATACCATAACGCACAAAGATGGGTTCTCAAAGTTGAGGAAGCAAGTTAGTCTTTCTAGCATGAAGGGGAGACATGATAAACAGTTGAGAAAAAGTTACGTGGAATGAATTATCATTTGAACATTTAGATACTCAAATAATATAATCTGAACTCAGTTCATAAAAAAAGATAATTTATTTGTAATATATTGCAAAGCATGCCAACCGCATTTGTTGGCCCAAATAAAGTAACTATATTCTCATTGCAAATGCTCCTATTAAATCCTAGAAGGACAAAGTCTATGGTACACTTAAAGCGTATAAAAAATCGGTTTCAAATAAACTTCTTGATATAGAAGATGAGCAAATGATCTAAATGATCATAATAAGGAGGCAAGTGATCTAGAAGATCACATGACATAATATTTCATAAAATCTCATGAGAGATTTAGGTACCTGAATATATGATTGAAGAGATCTCTATGTTATGTCTTTATGAAAAATAAGGAGGTTGGAACTAATATAAAATGTTCGTCGATGACATATATGACAACGCTAAATATATATATGAGGATCTTAAGTCTGAAGAAACAATTCAAGTAGAATTGGTTTCATATGAAAGACGTGTAGTTTTGGACATGTAGTTCAAACACTCAAAAGTATAAAGTCAATGGTATGTGCAATCAGTTTTCGATATCTTATATGTCTAGCATGACATGAAAACTTGATATGCATCTAAAGTCTATTATATGGCTTATATGAATTAACTTATATGACAATCCATGAAGGATTTAAGTTGCTTGAAGCATATACAATTCTTGATCTTGAAGTACCACTTCCTTAGTGCAATTTGTGCACAAATGTTTCTTGTTATAACTATAGGCATGATAATATGATAACAAGAGTTTTCACCTCTATGTGAAGATATTGAACTGATGATTCCAACAAGATCATATGAAGACAATTCATCTCTATAAAGAATGATGATTTCAAGGTGCAATATATTCATTCAAGTTAATATGGCTGATTTGTTCATCAAATCTGTACCAAAGATCTTTTGAAGATGGTGCACAAGATTGGAATGTAAATGCTTAAGGATGTGAATTGATGCTCTCATCAGGGAGAGTTAATATGCGTTGTACTCTTTTTCCTTTATAAGGTTTTGTCCCACTGTATTTTCCTTACAAGATTTTTTATGAGGCAACCGAAAGGCATACTGTTAGATATATGTACTCTTTTTCCTTCTCTAGAATTTTTTTCCCACTGGGTTTTATTTTAGTTAAGGTTTTAACGAGGCACATTATCTGTTGAATAGACATTCAAGGGGGAGTGTTATAAATATAATTTTATTTATGGTGAATATATATATTTAGAGAGATTCTAGGGTTCATTGCTTGGTGGCTAAGTCACCCTCTCTCTATAAATACAGGATTCTATTCCATTGTAAATCACATCCCATATCAATGATAATTCTCTCTCTCTACTTTTCTCTGTACTATTCTTCTTCTTTTATTATTTCATAAAAAAGACAAAATTACATAAAAATGCATTCCATAAGTTGACCTTGCACTATTTTAGCCCAGTTACAAATTTGCAAATGTGTAGTTAAATATCAATAAGATCTTTTTTTTTAATTTCTCTAATTAAACAACCTAATTTATTTTTCCATTACCTAGCTATCCCTATTGTAGCTCTCTCCTTATTAAGTATTTAATTTAATTAATAAAAAATAAAATTTACTCCCTATTTTTAGTGTAACCATTGATCGAGACACTCAGTCAACACTCATTCGTGCCTTCTTCCATAACCAATACTTCTCCGAATTATTTTTTTGTATATCTTTATGTTTATACATACCTATCACAACTACAAAACCCAAAAACAGACGCGAGAAACGTAAAATTTTACCTCCTTTAATGCTAATCTTGTTAAATTTCGATTATGATTTTGTGAGAAATTTGGAGTGGGTATTGTTTGAACTTATTAGAAATAGTCTAAGTAGTTTGTACACAAAGTTTGAAGTTATTTGCCGGAGATTTAGACTAGTTTTATACAAGAATTGCAAGTGAAAATCATACAAAAATTTAGTCAGAGATGTTTGTGAGCACGTGATTTTTGCCCTATGTGAATTACTCCCATAAAATTCAAAATAAAATAATTTTTCTTTGGTTGCAATTTTATGAATTTTCGTGGTATTTTCCGTCATTGTTTGTATTTGCCCGTGCGTGTTTATTTTGTTTAAATTAATAGAAAAATATAAAAATAAGATGCATTTTCTTTGGGATTTAATTTTGCAATTAAGATTAATTAAGCAATTGTTGTTTTACAAAAATGAAAAGACTCACAAAAAATAGCGTATTTTTGCATTTTTAGTGTTTAGTGTTAAACTCTATGATTTTTCTTTTAATTTGGTATTTGATTATGTGTGATAATTATTATTCATAGATTAATTAGTATTTTAGGATAATTTGATCAAGAATTAATCTAGGTTTGTATTTTTTTTTAGAATTTTAGAAAAATAAAAGAAAAGGAAAAGAATTAGAAGAAAGCGGAATTGGGCCAAATTCCCATGGCCCAATCGATTTCGCCCCAAAACCTGGTCCAAGAAGCCCTTCACACAGGCTAGTGAAACGACGTAGTATGGTAATGAAACTACATCGTTTCGATGTCCACAAATCTCAGCCGTTCGTTCATCCATATCCAATGGTCCAGATTCCCCAACCGCTACCCGTCTCACCCACAACCCGACCCATCTTCGAACCGGCCCAACCCTACTCGATGAAAATGACCCTATTTCAATTAGTGATTCGATCAGAACTATTAGATTCTAATCATCCAACGGCCCTGATTGATTCAACAATTTTAATATATCAGAAACCCTTACCCCTACCCCTTCTCAGACCCCCCCCCCCACTTGTATCTCTTTAGAGATGCCTCATTAGCACCACACTGAGCCACCGCCTGCCGCCTACCGGAAATCATCTACGACTGCGGCCGGCATCCAACCACCACCAAAATTATACCCCAAACTCCCCTCAACCTCCTCATCCCAAACCCCAAACCATTTTTTTCGAATCATAGCCAAACTCGTCGAATCCTCGATCAAAGTTTGAACCCCAAACTCTAGTTCACCCAATCACCCCCATCTTTGCACTGTAGGACCACCCTGAGCTCCTCTTCCCAAACCCGGCATTAGTTACCCTCAAATCGAATCAGAACGCCCCGAATTTTGGATCTAAGGTTCGAACCCTAGAAACCTGAAGTCCCGATTCGTTGAAAATTTAAGCTAGTTTTGATTTTGTTCATGTGTTCTTGATAAGAAAATACGGTTAAAATCAAAATTTGGTTTAAAAATGAAGATTCGGAGGTTTTCTTTCAATTATTACTGACCGGTGAGTTTCTATTTTTTTTTTCTTTTTTTTGTTTGAATTGATAGTGTTATTCTGGTTATTCGTTTTCTTCGTCTCCTTTTCTTTTTCGGATCAATTTCAATTGAAATTCGACCAGTTCTTTGGTATAAATCATTTTTTGACCATTGTTTGTTCTTTAGTTTGTTTTTTTGTGAATTTATTTCATATAATTAGGATACCCATTTGATTTGAGACTGGAATTGCATCCCGTTCATGTTTAGTCAGTTCAATTAAGGATTAGCTTGAATGTGTATGATAATTAGCTGATTAACATTAGTTTAATACAAGTGTCACTTAAGAAGCTATTAAACGGGTTGTAGGGTCAACTTGAGAATTGTTTAATAAAAAGGGGATCAGTAGTGTAAATGTCATTGGTTTAGTACCTTTTTAAGAGTTGTAAATCAGAAGAGAACATGGGGGGATAATTAAAAGGGTGAAATAATACAAGTGTAATGGGATACACAAGCTGGAAAGAAGGGGAACTCACTGATATATAAGGAGAGGTTTGGAGTTTGAAGAGGAAATAGATTTTTGAGTGATAAATAGAGATTGATTAAGAGAGAGAAGAGCTAAAGAAAACTTGAAAATACTAATATGTACACACATTGATACATACACTGATAAGCAGAAACACATAGAATTGAGAGAGATTAAGACATTGGGAGAAACCTGAAATACTGAATAGGAAGAGTCAAAAAATTCCAGAAAATCTAAAGGCTGCCCTATTTTTTACTGTTTCATTAAATTCTGTTGGTGACTTCTCAAACTTTTCCTAGTGTTGAAATAATTTTGGGTATCTAATTGGTTGAATAAGGTGAAATCAAGTCTATTTGGGATTTTTGGTTCTTTGCTGGGTTTGAAATTAGCTTTTGGGTCTTTTTGTGGATCACTGTTGGTTCAAGCTAAGATTTGCTGGATTTTTGGCACTGTTTCATTGATGGGTTCAAGTTGTTCTGCTACTGCTCGTTTACTGATCCTTTCTTTGCTTTCCTTTTATTCTTAGGTACTTTCCCTTAAGCTTTATTTGATGTAAATACAGTAGTGATGATGTAAATAAAAGATTGAAAGCATGGCTATGGATTCCCACATGTCTACTTACATTTCTCTATGATGTTTGTGTCATTTATCACATGATTTACTGTATGTTTAGCTAGATTTTGCATTTGTACTTGTTTAAGGACTACTGGCACCGTGTGTTTAAGATCCATTCATGCTTAATTGGATTAGATCTGTTAGTTTTAAATAGCATAAGTGGTTGTATTTGGAGAAACCTCACGGCTGGTTTGATGTTGAAGAATTGATGGTAAAATAATGATAGTTAAGTCTTGTGATTATGTTTTACACAGTGGTATTACTTTGTTTATTAAAAATATGATGGTTTTTCTGTATGCATCAAGATCTGGGGGTTGGCAAGGGTTTGATTCGTTCATCATTTTGTTCGTAATTTCTATATATGTGCAGTTCAGTAAGTAATTTTCTTAGTACAAAATCTGGTTATAACCTGAGTTACTTTCTTATCAATTTAAGCTTAGTAAGTATGTTAATGGGTTGATTGTGTTGCTATAGGGACTCGATCTTGAATCCCTACCTTGCCATGGCATCATATTGATTTGAGCTTCTCTTTTGGGCCTAAACCAAGTCACTCTAGTGAAAGCATTATATTAACAACATTTGCAATGTGATATTGGGCTTCTTTTGAGCCTAGATTTGAAAAAAAAAAACATAGCTCACATTTATATTCTGAATAATGCTGAAATTTCGCCCACGCGAGGACTTCCCTGTGGGTTGTTGATAAGTCATATTTTGATTTGTTAACCTTAAAATGTGGTTAATTGTCTCATCAAATTAAGTGAAGTGTGTAATTACAGCAAGCCTTTGATCCTATTGGTGGGAAGAAATGGACAATCATTGATCCATGTAGCGTCATAGTTTAGTTTTAACGTAAAAGGCCTGTTTGGATTTCTTTGGTATTACTAAATAGATAGAGACGAACCTTAATAGATAATAATAGCTCATCTTTAGGACATTTAAAAAAAAATCGAGGTGCGCCGCGCCAAATAAAGTTTCAAATTGCGTGGCCCTCTTTAATCGCTCCTTTTAAAATCTTTAAAACACGGGCGTGTGCCATTTAGCGAATTTTCATGGCCTCCCCCAAAGTTAACAACGCGTTAGTACCTTTAGGTGCGTCATTTAATAATTTTACCTTCTTAAATTTGGGTGTGCATTTCATGTGACCCAAATCTAAATCTCAAAACGTTGAATAAGACGTGTTCCGGATTGCGGGTGCAATTCATGCGACGCGATCCAAAGACATATTTTTAAACGACGTTCAACATTCTTTAAAAATTGAATAAAAACGGTTAAAAGTTAAAATTTGCACATAGGTTAAGAAATGTATTAAAATCAATTAATTAAGCCGAATATAACAGTTGAGCGACCGTGCTAGAACCACAGAACCTCAGAATGCCTAACACTTTCTCCCTGGTTAACATAATTCCTTACCCGAATTTTTGGTTCGCGGACTGTAATACAGAGTCAATTTTTTCCTCAATTTGGGATTTGAACCGGTGACTTGGGACACCCTAAATATTCCAAGTGGCGACTCTGAATCTTTTAATAATAATCCCGTTTCGATTGTCCTTTAATTGGAAAAACTCCCTTTATTATATCCCTTCCGGGGGTGTAGTTGGTAAAAAGGAGGTGTGACAGCTCTGGCGACTCTGCTGGGGAACATAACCCAAAACTTCTGGTTCAGGGTTCAGAATTCAAGCTTGGAATTATTGTTGTATTTGGCTTTATCTATTATCTGGTTTTATTACATGTTTGAGCCTAATGTGCAAAATGTTGCTTTTTACCGCTTTGATATTAGGTGAACTGTATATATAAAACTGTTACGAAACCCTTCTCTTGTCATCTTCGGGGATGTGCTCGCTGGTCGAGACTCCCTATTCTGTTAGTGTCATACCTTGAAGTAAGAAAGAGGCTCGGACAAGTTACTAAGCCAGATGACCTTTTGGTTCCCGGTACGTAGCCCCCTCCTCGACTCGAGTTGTCCGCTCGGGTACACAGTCTAGAACATATGACCAGGTTTTGAACCTAGAATAACTCAGCCTCATGCCGGATCCCTAGTCGGAACGCTTGTTTGCATCATGTGCATTTGACATAGGGGACTCAACACACAGGTTGGGTCCGTCTAGGACAGGTTTACCCAAAATGACAGACCATCTTGATGCATCCTATGTTCTACATGTTGCATTTATCCAAGGGTAAAAAGTTCATTTGGCAGACCAATAAAAGTTGAGGGCAAATAAAAAATGAAAAAAAGAAAGAAAAAAAAGAAAAAAAAAAGAAAAAAGAAATAAAAAAGGGAAAAAAAGAGGGTGAAGTGTGAAAATAAAACAAGTAGGGAGCATTGGATGTGTATTTATTTGGTAAAAAAAAAGCAAGTAGGGCTCAGTTATTTTTTTTTGTTACGTTTTTATTAACAAAAAGACAAAAAAAAAATATATGAAAAATTCAAAAAAGATTTTACACTTTTTCATCATTTTCAGAAAATAAAAAAAAAGGGAAAAAAAAATCCAAAATGATTTTACATGTTTCATCATTTTTCAAGAAAAGCAAAAAAAATATATGTTTTCTCTAAATTAGTTTTTTTTTTAATTCTCAACCGTATCCAATCTGGTAGAACTACGTAAGTTTGATTCTCACCGGATGTGGGATACGTAGCAACCCATATCGGGTTCAACTATTTGGGAAAAAAAATAAAATAAAAATATTTTTTTTGTTTGGTAAATAATGTTGTTGTTTTGCCATAAATAAGGTGATGCCATTCTTTTCCAAAATAGCCGAATGTTCCCCAAAGGGCGCCGGAAGGCCGTTTTTGCGAGAACAACCTCCTTTGGTCATTTCTCAAAATTTTTAGCCGGTTAGCAAACACATCCTTTAAATCTTCTTCGAAAATGCTGAAAGGCCGTATTGACAAAACCGAATATATTTATGATTTTTTTTGAGAAACATTGATGATTTTAAATAAAATAAAATTATATATATATATATATATATATATATATATATATATATATATATAGAGAGAGAGAGAGAGAGAGAGAGAGAGAGAGAGAAAGATGTTATCTGTGTGTTGAGCTGTATTTCTTTCCCGTGATTTATTTNCTGTATTGCCATTTTGATGTTAGAGTCTTTTAGAATCCGTTAATCTTGTAATAACATGTGTCGTTGTAATAAACACATTTTTTAATTTAAAATTTGAAAAAAAATATCCAATTTTTTATTTATCCGCCAGAACTACGCACGGTCTGATTCATGCGGGGTCATGATACGTAGGCAATCTCCATAAGATTCGACCACAACCAAAACAAAAGAAAAAGAAAAGGATAATAATAAAAAATATATAAACAATAAATAAATAAAAACTGGGAGAAGAGTTATAAACAGGAAAAGCCGGGATGATACAAGCAACCGAGCAAAAACATTATAAAAATGGTTAATTGCTTAGGTGCATTACATGCCCGTGTGTGATTACCTACCTGTTAAGCTCTAATCACTGACAAGTTTGTTGTTGATTCCAAAACTCAAGCAGTTAGTTCACCTAAGCATACTGACAAACTACCATTACCAAACCACATCCACAGGAAAAATAGAAGAAATCATGTTTATCCCAGATGTAGACACAAGTGTCGAGGTGGAATAGTTGGATGTCAATAAGATGAAAGAGGAGATGCATAAATTGAAGCGACAAATGGTCGAAATATATCAGGCCTGGACCAAAGGACAATCACCATCGGCTTATCCTGCTAATCATGCTTTTACCCCACCACCGGCTCAGTCTCAGGATCATCCTGCCACCGATCCAAGATTTCCCATTTACCAACACTACCATGTCACAACTTCTCACACACCCCAAGCTCCACTACCAAAACCAATTCCCTACCCCCCTCCGCCAATCACCCATGTCTTTGTGGCATCCCCACCAGCTGCATTCCACAAATCCTCCAGCGAGCCCATGTTCCAAGCTCAGGAGAACCATTACTACCTCCCGGAGCCCACCTTCTAAGCTTCTGAAACCTACCCTTATGATCCACGTTCCGACTTCTTAATAGGAGCAGAAAAACCAGCCAAAAATCCTGAACATGAGGAGATGTTTAGAAAAGTGAAAAGCCTAGAGCAATCCTTCAGGTACATGTGGGGATTAGGAGGTCAGGTGAGTGTAGCCTATAAAGACATGTGTTTATTTCCAAATGTGCAGTTGTCGGCAGGGTTCAAAATGCCCAAGTTTGATTTGTACAACGGGCACAGTGATTCAGTGGCCCATTTGAGAGGCTTTTGCTGTAAAATGAGAGGAGCGGGAGGAAGAGATGAATTATTAATGGCCTACTTCAATCAGAGTTTGAGCAGCTCAGCACTGGGATGGTACACCCGGCTAGACCACGGAAGGTGGTACACTTGGGATGATCTAGCCCAAGCATTTGCCTGTCATTTTCAGTATAATCTTGAAATTGTCCAAGATCGCCTGTCATTGACGAAAATCGAAAAAAATGCCCGGGGAGAGTTTCAGAGAATATGGCTTCCTCTAGAGAGAGCAAGCTGCGAGGGTTGACCCTCCAATGAAAGAGAGTGAAATGGTTGATTACTTCTTGCAGGCCTTAGAGCCCACTTATTTCGGTCACTTGGTGTCGGCGCTAAGGAAATCCTTCAACGAAGTGGTAAAGATGGGAAGCATGGTATACGAAGGACTTAAGTCCAACAAAATCATGAGTTATTCAGCAATCAAAGTGACCACCCAAGCCATCCAAAACAGCACTGGGGGTGTATTGGGAAGGAAGAAGAAAAAGGACGTCGCAACAATTGAGTCAAGAACTTGGACTAGGGGTCCATCGCCTTACTATAACCAACCTCAACCCCACCATCAAACTTACCCCCACACTCCATATAGCCCACCCCAACACTACTATCTACCTCCGGAACATCATTTTTCCGTCCACCACGCGCAAGCATACAACCAACCTCCTGCCCACGCCCAATGGCGTGCTCTCGCTCCACAGAATAGAAACCCTCATGGTCAAAGCTTCCGACCTAGTCCAGCATTCAAGGGTAAAAGGGCGCAGAAGAAGAAAACATTTACTCCATTGGGGGAATCATATGCCAGTCTGTTCCACAGGCTCAGACAACTTAACATACTGAGGCAATACAGTCCAAACTGCCAAATCCGCCTCCGAAAAATCTTGATTACTCTGTCAGTTATGAGTATTGTTCTGGTACTCCGAGCCATGATACAGAGAAGTGCTGACACTTGAAAAGTGCGATACAAGAGCTCATCGATACCAATATAATTGAAGTTCAAGCTCCTGAGGCACCCAATATCAACAGGAATCTAATGTCAGCCCACCCGGAGGCAAACATGATTGAAATTGTGCATATAAGGGGACTCTCCCTAAAACGCCATCACAGACCGTCATGACAACTCGGTCCAGTGAGATAAAGACAGTTGAACAACCAACAAGGGAGAAGTCAGTGCTCGAGTCGAGCGAAAGGAGTGTTGAGCCATATGTGGCAGTTAATAAGGGGTCTTCAAGTAAGATCGCAACGAAACAAGAAAGGGTGAGGGTGATTGTGCCAGGAGCAGCCAAGAAACCCGTCATAATCGTGGAAGGAGCTCGCGCAGATCAGGTTATTATCAAGCTGGTAATCCATTTACCAATAATCAGCAGCAAGGCTATTCTGTATAACTACGGACAAGTGGCAGTGATTTATAAAGGAAGGGAGGTCAAGGAGGAGATCTGCGAAGCCCAAGGGTTAACTCGGTCGGGAAGATATTTTGCTCCCGCAGAATTGAGAAAAGCTAAAGATAATTTAGTTTCAGTGAAGAAACCCATGACTGAAGAAGAAGCGGAAGATTTCCAGAAGAAGATGAAAATGCAGGACTATTCCATTATAGAGTGGCTGAAGAAGACACCAGCTCAGATTTCATTACTTTCATTATTGATCCACTCGGACGAGCACTACCGAGCATTAATGAAAATCTTAAATGAGGCGCATGTTCCCGACAAAATCACCGCGAATCATTTGGAGAAAATAGTAAACAAAATCTTTGAAATAAACAGGGCCACTTCCTCCGATGATGAATTGCCTGTAGAGGGTACGGAACACAACATGGCCCTTTATCTTGCAATGAAATGTGAGAACTCTGTGGTTACACGGGTATTTGTTGACAACTGTTCAAGTGCGAATATGTGTCCTCTCTCCACTCTAAGCAAGCTGAAAGTAGAAATTGAGAGGATCCATAAGAACATTATCTGTGTGCGGGGATTTGACGGTGGGGGCAAAGACTCAGTCGGGGATATAATGTTGGAGCTGACGATAAGACCAGTGGAGTTCACAATGGAATTCCAAGTGTTGTATATAGCTGTTTCATACAATCTGCTATCAGGTCGACCGTGGATCCACGCCGCTAAGGCAGTACCATCAACACTACATCAGATGGTCAAATTCGAATGGGACAGACAGGAGATAGTTGTGCACAGTGAAGATAATTTATGTGCACACAGTGACACCATTGTGCCATTTATTGAAATGGAAGATGACAAAGGGCCATGGGTCTACCAGGTTTCTGACGTGATGTCAGTCGAGAAAGTTCCAGAGGGGAAGTGTATCCCAAATCCAAATATAACCGCTACATCAGTCATAGTAGCATATGAAATGCTAAAGAATGGTTTGGTACCAGGAAAGGATCTGGGATCAGCTTTGCAAGGCATTATACTGCCAGTGTCCCTCCCTGAAAATGTGGGAACCTTTGGTTTGGGATTCCAACCCACGACCACAGACATAAGAAGAGCCAGGAAGTTAAAACAGAGAGCATAGGTCCTTCCAAAACCGGTCCCACATCTCTCCAGATCATTTGTCAAGTCTGGTGCCAGAAAGCGACCAGTAACAACGATTCTCGATGCTAAGGTTGATCCTGATAAGGAGATGATAGAAAGGTTTGAGCAGTTGTTCAGCGGTGTGAACATGGTAGAAGTCAGCGAAGGTTTTAGCGGCGCAGAAGTACAATTGGTCGGACCAAAAGCAAAGCTTAATAACTGGAAGGCTACTTCTCTCCCTACTCGAAAGGAGTCTTGTTCTTTTTACGCGGGTTCTAATGACATGGCATGCACGAGGAACCCTCAGCCCAGTCTAAAAAATTAATCTGATTCCGAAATAATAGTTCAAGAGGAAGATTGTGATTACGAGTCAAAATACGACGAAGATGAGGCTTTCGAAGAGATTAGTATAGAATTAAATCACTTTGAGGAAAAATCTAAACCCAACTTGAATGATACCGAAGCCATCAATTTAGGGGACGCAGATAATATCAGAGAAACTAAAATAAGCGTCCATTTCGAACCAAAGACATGGGAAGAATTAATCGAAACACTCATGGAATACAAAGATGTTTTTGCATGGTCGTATGATGATATGTCAGGTTTAAGCATTGATTTAGTGGTTCACAAATTGCCCACCGATCCGACATTCCCTCATATCAAGCAAAAATTGAAAAAATTCAAAACTGATATGAGTGTGAAGATTAAGGAAGAAATTACCAAGCATCTGGATGCCAAGGTGATTCGAGTCACTCGATATCCTATTTGGTTAGCTAATGTTGTGCTAGTACCGAAGAAGGACGGCAAGATCAAGGTATGCGTTGATTACCACAATCTTAACAAAGCAAGCCCAAAGGATAACTTCCCATTACCCAATATCCACATTTTGATCGATAATTGTGACAAGCGTGAAATTGGATCTTTTATGGATTGTTATGTTGGATATCATCAGATTCTGATGGATGAGGAAGATGCAGAAAATACAGCATTCATTGCGCCGTGGGGAACTTATTGCTACCGGGTAATGCCATTTGGTTTGAAGAACACTGGAATACACGAGAGCAATGACTACTGTGTTTCATGATATGATACACAAGGAAATTGAGGTGTACGTGGATGATGTGATCATTAAGTCGAAGCAGCAAGATGACCACGTCAGAGATTTGAGGAAATTCTTTCAGAGACTTCGCAGGTACAACCTTAAGCTTAACCCTTCCAAGTGTGCGTTTGGTGTTCCATCCGGAAAAATGTTGGGGTTCATAGTCAGTCATCGAGGCATCGAGCTGGACCCATCAAAGATCAAAGCTATACAAGAATTACCACCTCCGAGGAACAAGACTAAGGTAATGAGTCTGTTGGGGAGATTGAACTACATCAACAGGTTTATTGCTCAACTCACGACAACTTGTGAGCCCATTTTCAAGTTTCTGAAGAAGGATGTCGCGGTCAAATGGACTGATGAGTGTCAAGAAGCATTTGATAAGATAAAGGGATACTTGTCAAACCCGCCTGTGTTGGTCCCACCAGAACCAGGGAGACCTTTGATTCTTTATTTAACGGTCTTGGAAAATTCATTTGGCTGTGTACTGGGGCAACATGACATCTCCGGCAGTAAAGAACGAGCCATCTACTATCTTAGCAAGAAGTTCACGGCTTATGAGTTTAAGTACACTCACCTTGAGAAGACATGTTGCGCCTTAACTTGGGTAGCACAGAAATTGAAACTTTATCTGTTGTCCTACACTACCTACCTCATTTCACGCTTGGATCCGTTGAAGTATATCTTTCAAAAGCCTATGCCCACAGGGAGACTTGCGAAGTGGTAGATATTACTCACGGAGTTTGACATCGTCTATGTGACGAGTACTGCAATGAAAGCCCAAGCACTGGCCGATCACTTGGCCGAGAACTCGGTCGATGAAGAATACGAGCCATTGAGGACTTATTTTCCTGATGAAGAGGTAATACATATTGATGAGCTGGAACTAACTAAACAACCAGGTTGGAAACTTGTCTTTGATGGGGCTGCAAACATGAAAGGAGTCGGAATAGGGGCTGTGCTTATTTCTGAAACAGCACATCACTATCCTATTACGGCTCAGCTTCATTTCTATTGTACTAATAATATGGCTGAGTACGAGGCATGTATTTTGGGTTTAAGGTTAGCTGCCGACGTGGATGTCCAGGAATTTTTTGTCTTGGGGGACTCAGACCTCCTGGTACAACAAATTCAAGGAGAATGGGAAACACGGGATTTGAAACTCATACCGTACCGACAATGTCTGCATGATCTTTGTCAACTGTTTCGATTAGTGGAATTGGGCATATCTCAAGGGTCCATAATGAGGTTGCAGATGCTTTGGCTACATTGGCCTCAATGTTACATCATCCAGACAAAGCTTATGTTGATCCTTTACATATTCAAGTCCGCGATCAATATGCTTACTGTAACATGATAGAGGAAGAACTTGATGGCAAAAAATGGTTTCATGATATCAAGGAGTACATCAGAATGGGGATATATCCGCTGCAAGCCACGGGGGACCAGAAGAGAACAATTCGATGGTTGGCGAGTGGGTTTTTTCTTCAGTGGAGGAGTTTTGTATAAAATAACACCAGACCTTGGGTTGTTGAGATGCATAGATGCCAGACAAGCCACGACTGTCATGTCCAAAGTACATTCAGGAGTTTGCGAACCACATATGAGTGGATATGTTATGGCAAAGAAAATTCTTCGAGCAGGATATTATTGGCTCACCATGGAGCGCGATTGTATCAGTTTTGTGCGCAAGTGTCATCATTTCCAAGCACACGACGATTTGATTCATTCTCCGCCATCGGAATTGCACACAATGTAGGCACCCTGACCCTTCGTTGCTTAGGGCATGGATGTCATTGGACCAATTGAACCAGCAACATCCAACAGGCACAGGTTTATTCTTGTGGCCATTGATTATTTCACCAAGTGGGTTGAGGCTAAAACTTTCAAGTCTGTAACCAAGAAAGCAGTGGTTGATTTTATTCACTCAAATATCATCTGTCGATTTGGAATCCCAAAAGGTATTCATCACAGAAAATGGCGCTAATCTTAACAGTAATTTGATGAAAGAAGTATGTCAACAGTTTAAGATAACACATCACAATTCTACCCCGTATCATCCCAAGGCGAATGGAGCAGTCGAGGCGGCCAATAAGAATATAAAAAAAATACTGAGGAAAATGGTAGAAGGTTCCAGGCAATGGCATGAAAAATTACCATTTGCACTGTTGGGTTATCGCACTACTTTTCATACTTTAGTCGGTGCAACTCCTTATTTGTTGGTATATGGTACTGAAGCAGTAATACCCGCAGAAGTTGAAATCATATCCCTTCGGATTATCGCTGAGGCTGAGATTGATGATGATGAGTGAGTCAAAACTCGATTGGAGCAATTGAGTCTGATTGATGAGAAAAGATTGGCAGCGGTATGTCATGGTCAGTTGTATAAAAAGAGAATGGCAAGAGCATACAACAAAAAGGTGTGCCCCCCAGAAGTTTGAAGTGGGTCAGCAAGTGTTGAAACGTATCCTTCCAAATCAGGCCGAAGTGAAAGGCAAGTTCGCCCCGAATTGGCAAGGGCCGTTCATTGTGACAAGAGTGTTATCCAATAGTGCTTTGTATCTAACAGACATCGAAGGAAAATGCGTAGACATGACCATCAACTCTAATGCAGTCAAGATATACTATGTATGATTTTTTTTAGTTTTGTTGCTGATTGTTTGTACTTGGCATTATTTCGAAGGTTGGAATGCCGAAGGCAATTTATTCTGCTATCTAAACACTTTACCTTTTGTTTCCCCTTTGAGCCTTATCTATTTTTATTTCATACCCCTCTTTTGGAATCAATAACGAAAAAAATAGAAAAAAAATATAATAATAAGTGAAAAGAAAACTGTAACAACAAGGAAAATCGGATGAACTACGTTTGACCTGATTCCTTTTAAGGATACGTAGTAAGCTTCACAGCTCGGTCATAGTGAAACAAAAATCGAAAGATCCCCAAGCAAGAAACTGGGGCAGAAGTTGTGTTTGTGGTAAGAAATTTGATTCGAAAAGTTATAATTCTAACCCGCTGAATTTGTTTTGAGCTTTTTGATACCCTTTTCTTTCCAACCATATCCAAAAACCCATATTGATGTCCAAAGAAAGACCTCCCGATCAGTCTTCGAGATGTGCCAAGTCAAGCAAGTAAAGATGATTCATATCAGGGGCAACACTCTGGTTTAAGCAAGAAAAATTAAAAATGAGAGAGTCTTATTGGTAAAAACCCGTAAGGGCACTATAAGGCGACGAAGGATGAGAGAAATGAGAGAGTCTTAGTGGTGAAACCCCTCGAAGGGCAATATAAGGCGATGAAAGCTAAGAGAAATCCAAAAATGAGAGAGTCTTATTGGTGAAAACCTTCACAGGTACCATAAGGCAGCGAGGAATAGAGAAAGGGTCAAATGAGATAAGGCTGACGGCAAAGATCCGTCAAGGCATCAAGCAGAACAAAGATGGTGATTCGGCAAAGAATGGGGTTGTGAAAATCTTAAGGCGCGAAGTAACACAATTGGAAATTGATTGAATTGAATAGATTGGGTTGGTTAATCCGAAATGCACAACATGATCATTGGGATCGGTTATCCCATTCAGATAAGTCCTTTTCTTTTCACAAACGGTCTTCTAAAGGAAGATCTTCTCTTTTATTTTTTGTCTTTTGAAATCATCGCATTTCTTTTTCTTTTGGCTAAGGATTTTTCAGTGATAATTTGATTCTAACAAATAAGAAGGAATTTCAAAGCTGAATACCAATTTCCAATATGGTGCAAAGCGAAGTGTGGCTAGAACATGCCGAAGATAATGTGATGGGACGTAAAAGGCGTCATTGGAAATCCAAATGATGGAATGGTTTAAGATTCCATGAAAGGTATGGGGTCAGATAAGAAGGTTAGAAGTGAAAAGCAACAGCTAGGAAGTTTGTGGATAATGAGTAGTCAGAGGGTCGGAAATTCTCGACCAAGTTCAAGGCAGTCGTATAAAACCGAGGATGGAAAGGAGAGAAGAGAAAAACATCCCCAGCAGGAGTATCACAACCAATCACCACACCCTAAACTGACCAGACTTTTCTGTGATTTGAAACAGGGACGGGAAATGTTGTTGATGGCGGAGAAATTTGCCGTGAAAAAGGAGAAAATACCAAACAGGTTTGATCGCATAAATTCTCAGGACCCTCCTGGAAAATGGGACTTAGTTAAATACCATTAAGATCTAGCATAAGTCATACCCCAAAAGGAATATAAGTCAGAGTTTACATGTTTGAGATAGGTTTCAATGAGAAGTTTCCAGGACCCTCCTGGATAATGGGATCTAGCTTTTAAATTGTTAAAGATATTTAGTAACATGATGCAGGTAACACTTACAGATGCACTCAGCTATCAAACTGGGGCAGAAAATTTTCTTTTGTTTTATCTATTTTGTTGAAGTCATGTGCCCATCTGAAGAACAGGGAAGACAACACGGGTTTTAGGAACAATAGTTGAAGTTTTGTTTTGAAGTCAGGTGTCCACCTGGAGAATAAGGAAGAGTAGTTGAAGTTTTGGAAATCAGTTGTCCACCTAGAGAACAAGGAAAAATAGTCGAAGATTTTTGGAAATCAGGCGTCCACCTGGAGAACAAGGAACAATAGTTTAAGTTTTTAGAAGTCAGGCGTCCACCTGGAGAACAAAGAACAATAGTTGAAGATTTTGGAAATCAGGCGTCCACCTGGAGAACAAGGAATGATAGTTGAATTTTTGGAAATCAGGCGTCCACCTGGAGAACAAGGAACAATAGTTGAATTTTTGAAGTTAGGCGTCCACCTGGAGAACGAGGAACAATAATTGAAGTTTTTAGAAGGCATGCATCCACCTGGAGAATAAGGAATAATAGTTGAAGATTTTAGAAGTTAGGCGTCCACCTGGAGAATGAGGAACAATAGTTGAAGTTTTTAGAAGTCAGGTGTCCACCTGGAGAACGAGGAACAATAGTTGAAGTTTTTAGAAGTCAGGCGTCCACCTGGAGAACAAGGAACAATAGTTGAAGATTTTAGAAGTCAGGCGTCCACCTGGAGAACAAGGAACAATAGTGAAGTTTCTGAAGTCAGGCGTCCACCTAGAGAACAAGGAACAACAGTTGAAGTTTTTGAAAATCAAGCGTCCACCTGGAGAATAAGGAAAGATAGTTTAAGTTTTGGAAATCAGGCGTCCACCTGGAGAACAAGGAGCAACAATTGAAGTTCTTGGAAATCAGGCGTCCACCTGGAGAACAAGGAACGATAGTTGAAGTTTGGCTAATCAGGCGTCCACATGGAGAACAAGGAATAATAGTTGAAGATTTTAGAAGTTAGACGTCCACCTGGAGAATGAGGAACAATAGTTGAAGTTTTTAGAAGTCAGGTGTCCACTTGGAGAACGAGGAACAATAGTTGAAGTTTTTAGAAGTCAGGCATCCACCTGGAGAACAAGGAACATTAGTTGAAGTTTATAGAAGTCTGGAGTCCACCTGGAGAACAAGGACCATTAGTTGAAGTTTATGGAAGTCAGGTGTCCACCTGGAGAACAAGGAACAATAGTTGTAGATTTTGTAAGTCGGGCGTCCACATGGAGAACAAGGAAAAATAGTTGAAGTTTTTGGAAGTTAGGCGTCCACCTGGAAAACAAGGAAGAACAATTGAAGTTATGGAAGTCAGGCGTCCACCTGGAGAACAAGGAAAAATAGTTGAATTTCCAGAAGTTAGGCGTCCACTTGGAAAATAAGGAAGAACAATTCAAGTCAAGAAGTCAGGCACCCACCTAAAGAAAAAAGAAAATACAATTCAAGACAAGAAGTGAAGTGCCCACCTGGAAAACCATGGGAAGGCAACAATGGTCGGAAGAAGACAATTCAAGTTTCGAAGGGAAAACAATTCGAATTTCATAGGGAGGGAAGAAGCAGTTCGAGTTCAGCAATCATGCATCCACCTGAGGAAAAAACAAGACTACAATTCAAGTCAGCAACAAAGGAACTTCGAAGGAAATACAAGTCAACAAAGCAACGGCAGTCACAAGAACAAGTTTGAAAATAAATCGTTGTAATGCATAGATTATAGCTTAGTCTAACTTCTTTATTTTTTAGCATGGTATAATAAGGAGGTCAGTAAGCAGTAGCAACAACAACAACAACAGTAGATCACAGCTTCATGGTAGTCCCAGCTACCAAAACTTCCTGAACTACATCGACCTGATTCCTTTATAGCCGAGGATATGTAGGAAACTTTTGAAGCAGAGGTTCGGTCAAATCTTTCAAAAAATGCTTCACACGGGGTATCCAAGCGGGCAAAAATCGCTCGTATCCGCTCATTTTATCTTTGCACAAAAACTCTTTGTGTTTCCGGACAAAGAGTGGCAGCTGTGAGCACGTAATTTTTGCCCTATGTGAATTACTCCCAGAAAATTTAAAACAAAATAATTTTTCTTTGGTTGCAATTTTATGGATTTTCGTGGTATTTTCCGTCATTGTTTGCATTTGCCTACGCATGTTTATTTTGTTTAAATTAATATAAAAATACAAAATTAAGTTGCATTTGCCTTTGGGATTTTATTTTGCAATTAAGATTAATTAAGCAAGTGGTTGTTTTACAAAAATAAAAAGATTCACAAAAAATAGCATATTTTTGTATTTTTAGTGTTTAGTGTTGAACTCTGTGATTTTTCTTTTAATTTGGTATTTGATTATGTGTGATAATTATTATTCGGAGATTAATTAGTATTTTAGGATAATTTGATCAAGAATTAATCTAGGTTTGTATTTTTTTTTAGAATTTTAGAAAAATAAAAGAAAAGGAAAAGAATTAGAAGAAAGCGGAATTGGGCCAAATTCCCCAGGCCCAATCGATTTCGCCCAAAAACCCGGCTGAATTGGCCCAAACCCACTCCCAAAACCCGGTCCAAGAAGCCCTTCACCCAGGTTAGTGAAACGACGTAGTATGGTAATGAAACTACGTCGTTTCGATGTCCACAAATCTCAGCCGTTCGTTCATCCATATCCAACGGTCCAGATTCCCCAACCGCTACCCGTCTCACCCACAACCCGACCTATCCTCGAACCGGTCCAACCCCACTCGATGAAAATGACCCCATTTCAATTAGTGATTCGATTAGAACCGTTGGATTCTAATCATCCAACAACCCTGATTGATTCCATAATTTCAATATATCAGAAACCCTTACCCCTACCCCTTCTCAGACCCCCCCTCACTTGTCTCTCTTCAGAGACGCCTTATTAGCACCACCCTGAGCCACCGCCTGCCGCCTACCAAAAATCATCTACGGCGGCGGCCGACATCCAACCACCACCAAAATTACACCCCAAACTCCCCTCAACCTCCTAATCACAAACCCCCGAACCGTTTTTTTGAATCATAGCCAAACTCGTCGAATCCTCGATCAAAGTTTGAACCCAAACCCTAGTTCACCCAATCACCCCCATCATTGCACCGTAGGACCACCTTGAGCCCCTCTTCCCAAACCCATCATTAGTTACCCTCAAATCGAATTAGAACGCCCCGAATTTTGGATCTAAGGTTCGAACCCTAAAAACCTGAAATCCCGATTCGTTGAAAATTTAAGCTAGTTTTGATTTTGTCCGTGTGTTCTTGATAAGAACACACGGTTAAAATCAAAATTTGGTTTAAAAATGAAGATTCGGAGGTTTTCTTTCAATTATTACTGACCAGCGAGCTTATGTTTTTTTTCTTTTTTTGTTGTTTTGTTTGAATTGATAGTGTTATTCTGGTTATTCGTTTTCTTCGTCTCCTTTTCTTTTTCGGATCAATTTCAATTGAAATTCGACCAGTTCCTTGGTATAAATCATTTTCTGACCATTGTTTGTTCTTTAGTTTGGTTTTTTTGTGAATTTATTTCATATAATTAGGATACCCATTTGATTTGAGACCGGAATAGCATCTCGTTCGTATTTAGTCAGTTCAATTAAGGATTAGCTTGAATGTGTATGATAATTAGCTGATTACTATTAGTTTAATTCAAGTGTCAGTTAAGAAGCTGTTAAATGGGTGGTAGGGTCAGCTTGAGATTTGTTTAATAAAAAAAGGATCAATAGTGTAAATGTCATTAGTTTAGTACCTTTTTAAGAGCTGTAAATCAGAAGAGAACATGGGGGATAATTACAAGGGTAAAATAATACAAGTGTAAAAGGATACACAGGCTGGAAAGAAGGGGACCTCACTTATATATAACGAAAGGTCTGGAGTTTGAAGAGGAGATAGATTTTTGAGTGATAAACAGATATTGATTAAGAGAGAGAAGAGCTAAAGAAAACCTGAAAAATACTGATATACACACACTGATAGGCAGAAACACATAGAATTAAGAGAGATTAAGACATTGGGAGAAACCTGAAATACTGAATAGGAAGAGTCAAAAAATTCCAGAAAATCAAAAGGTTGCCCTGTTTTTTACTGTTTCATTGAATTCTGTTGGTGACTTCTGAAACTTTTCCTAGTGTTGAAACAATTTTGGGTATCTAATTAGTTGAATAAGGTGAAATCAAGTCTATTTGGGATTTTTGGTTCTTTGCTGGGTTTGAAATTAGCTTTTGGGTCTTTTTGTGGATCACTGTTGGTTCAAGCTAAGATTTGCTGGATTTTTGGCACTGTTTCATTGATGGGTTCAAGTTGTTCTGCTACTGCTCGTTTACTGATCCTTTCTTTGCTTTCCTTTTATTCTTAGGTACTTTCCCTTAAGCTTTATTTGATGTAAATACAGTAGTGATGATGTAAATAAAAGATTGAAAGCATGGCTATGGATTCCCACATGTCTACTTACATTTCTCTATGATGTTTGTGTCATTTATCACATGATTTACTGTATGTTTAGCTAGATTTTGCATTTGTACTTGTTTAAGGACTACTGGCACCGTGTGTTTAAGATCCATTCATGCTTAATTGGGTTAGATCTGTTAGTTTTAAATAGCATAAGTGGTTGTATTTGGAGAAACCTCACGGCTGGTTTGATGTTGAAGAATTGATGATAAAATAATGATAGTTAAGTCTTGTGATTATGTTTTACACAGTGGTATTACTTTGTTTATTAAAATTATGATGGTTTTTCTGTATGCATCAAGATCTGGGGTTGGCAAGGGTTTGATTCGTTAATCATTTTGTTCGTAATTTCTATATATGTGCAGTTCAGTAAGTAGTTTTCTTAGTTCAAAATCTGGCTATAATCTGAGTTAGTTTCTTATCAATTTAAGCTTAGTAAGTATGTTAATGGGTCAATTGTGTTGTTGTAGGGACTCGATCTTGAATCCCTACCTTGCCATGCATTAGATTAACAACATTTGCAATGTGATATTGGGCTTCTTTTGAGCCTAGATTTGAAAAAAAAAACTCACATTTATACTCTGAATGATGCTGAAATTTCGCCCACACGAGGACTTCCCTATGGGTTGTTGATTTAAGTCATATTTTGATTTGTTAACCTTAAAATGTGGTTAATTGTCTCATCTAATTAATTAAAGTGTGTAATTATAGCAAGCCTTTGATCCTTCTGGTGGGAAGAAACGGACAGTCATTGATCCACGTAGCGTCATAATTTAGTTTTAACGTAAAAGGTCTGTTTGGATTTCTTTGGTATTACTAAATAGATAGAGACAAACCTTAATAGATAATAATAGCTCATATTTAGGACATTAAAAAAAAAAAATCGAGGTGCGCCGCGCCAAATAAAGTTACAAATTGCGTGGCCCTTTTTAATCACTCCTTTTAAAATCTTTAGAACACGGGGCGTGCCATTTAGCGAATTTTCATGGCCTCCCGCAAAGTTAACAATGCGTTAGTTGCTTTAGGCGCGTCATTTAATAATTTTACCTTCTTAAATTCGGGTGTGCATTTCATGTGACCTAAATCCAAATCCCAAAACGTTGAATAAGACGTGTTCCGGATTGCGGGTGCATTTCATGCAACGTGATCCAAAGACATATTTTTAAACGACGTTCAACATTCTTTAAAAATTGAATAAAAGCGGTTAAAAGTTAAAATTTACACATAGGTTAAAAAATATATTAAAATCAGATAATTAAGCCGAATATAACAGTTGAGCGACCGTGATAGAACCACGGAAACTGGGAATGCCTAACACCTTCTCCCGGGTTAACAGAATTCCTTACTCGGATTTCTGGTTCGCGGATTGTAATACAGAGTCAATTTTTTCCTCGATTCGGGATTTGAACCGGTGACTTGGGACACCCTAAATATCCCAAGTGGCGACTCTGAATCTTTTAATAATAATTCCGTTTCGATTGCCCTTTAATTGGAAAAACTTCCTTTATTATATCCCTTACAGGGGGTGTAGTTGGTAAAAAGAAGGTGTGACAATGTTTATCTACTTTTATACAATGTTATACACTTTTATACAAAGAGGTACACTATGTATATAGGTGTCTAAGAAGAAGAAGAAGAAGAAGAAGAAGAAGAAGAAGAAGAAGAAGAAGAAGAGGAAGAAGAAGAAGAGGAAGAAGAAGAAGACGAAGAAGTGGAAGAAGAAGAAGAGGAGGGAAAGAAAGAAAAAGAAAATGCGAGAGAATTCACCATATATCCTGTAAATAATGTACCAACCTTGTTTACAATAATGTATAAGAGGTGTTTATACACCATTATACACTATTTATTCAATATTATACATTATTATGCAAATGAATCCTATCAATGGAGCTTCATACTGTTCTTCTTCTTTCTTGGGCATCCTCTGAATTCCTTACTCGGATTAACAGAATTCCTTACTCGGATTTCTGGTTCGCGGACTGTAATACAGAGTCAATTTTTTCCTCGATTCGGGATTTGAACCAGTGATTTGGGACACCCTAAATATCCCAAGTGGCGACTCTGAATCTTTTAATAATAATCCCGTTTCGATTGCCCTTTAATTGGAAAAACTTCCTTTATTATATCCCTTCCAGGGGGTGTAGTTGGTAAAAAGAAGGTGTGACAATGCTTATCTACTTTTATACAATGTTATACACTTTTATACAAAGAGGTACACTATGTATATAGGTGTCTAAGAAGAAGAAGAAGAAGAAGAAGAAGAAGAAGAGGAGGAAGAAGAAGAAGAAGAAGAAGAAGAGGAAGAAGAAGAAGAGGAGGGAAAGAAAGAAAAAGAAAATGCGAGAGAATTCACCATATATCCTGTAAATAATGTACCAACCTTGTTTACAATAATGTATAAGAGGTGTTTATACACTATTATACACTATTTATTCAATATTATATATTATTATGCAAATGAATCCTATCAATGGAGCTTCATACTGTTCTTCTTCTTTCTTGGGCATCCTCTGAAATTTAACTCAAATATAGCCTAAATCTACCTCACAACACTTGAAATTTAAATTTGAACTCATCTTGATGATTCCAATCAATTGGGAGAACACTCATTCCTAACAAATCGAAAAACTCAATTTCTGAAATCGAATCTTTGAACCACCTGTAATGGTGACTTTTATTTTTCAAATTCTTAGTTAACCACTGGAATCCGAAAAAGAATTGAAGGAGAATAACAATAGTAGAGAAATTTTGTGGTGCAAAGGCTGACATGAGAAGAAGAAGAACGAATAAGAACGAAGAAAAAGGGGTAGACTAACTGGTGAAAAGTAATTTTCAGGTTATGTACAACCTAGACTACATTGGGTAATTTTCAGTTTATCACTTTTTTTAATGTAAATAATAGTTTCCTTCATATTATTGCATTATTTTTCATGTAAAATATAAGTCCAAATACAATTTTAATTTTCAAGACTTTTTTCAACTTAATTCAAATATTATTTTCATCTCATATTTTTAGTCGGTCAATTAGTTAGCTATTTTTAATTTGGTAGTGAGGATTCCACACAAATCTTATAATTTCCCCCCTATTTTTTCCTTTTTCCCTCCCCTATTATAATAAAAATATTTTAAAAATTATCGTAAAAAGTCAGTTACATAATTTATCTATGTGCCATCTTTTGCCGCCCATTATCGTTCACATAGAAATTAGCATCCCATCTCGATCCATGTCTCAATTTTATTACGTGAATATTTTTTATTTTTTAAATTTTAACCTTGATTTTTTTTTTTGAACTTTGAAACAAATTTGAAGGATGACACTTTATAAGTAATTCTTATAAATAAAAAATTCACCAAACACAAAATTAAATAACTTCATGTGTCCCCTAATTATTTTCTCTTTTCCATGAACCAAATAACTAGACCTTAAAATATAAAAATAATTAACAAATTTGATCCAAATCAGTATTTCCGTGTAAAACTAACGGTTCCAAAAAACACGGAAATACTCATTCCCATCTTCCCATCGATGACATGCTCATTCCCAAATCAGGAAATACCAACTTTGGACCAAACTTGTTCGCGTTTTGATACTTTAAGGATATAAACGACCTTTAGGTATACTTTAGGATGTTTTCTGCTAAAACTTGTCGAAAGTCTTTTGAAATTTCCAGGTGGTGTTGCTACCGGCAGCAACTGTTGTTCAGAAACTGGCAAAGAGAGCTGTTTGAAATTTCTTCCAATTTCTCGCTTGATAGCCGTCTGGTCAAGGCTATTGATTATTTTTGACCCATTTTTTCTGCTCCATTGAAACAGAGTTCATTGTATTTAAGGTATTCCTTCTTTCCAGTTATGGGTTATTCTTGTGTACCAATAGGTGATTTTGTGTTTGGAATTTAGTATTTTCATATGCATTGATCATTTTATGCATTTTATATGTTCTCATCAGAATTAATTATTCAGAATAACGAATTTCAAACAGCGACTTCATATTGTACTGTGTCATTTCAGTTTGAACAGAAAGGATGCTTATTATAAAGGAAGATGCTATTCTTTTGTACTTTATAAAAGCGTTTTATATCTGCGAAGTATTTGTCTGATAATTCTTAGGTCAAAAAATGCTTAACTTTTCTTCAAAAAATTCTTAATTCTGCTCGAAAAATGCTTCGGATATCAGGTTTAAACTGTTGGATTAGATGTGGAGCATCAAAGACAAATTATCAACAAGGTTAATGAATGTTTGCGTGGCATCTCTTTGTAAAGCCAAACAATTGGAGAAAGCTGAAGCTGTTATAGTTGATGGCATAATAATTGGAGTACAACCAGATGTTGTCACTTACAACACATTGATTGCTGCATATTGCCGCTTTGTTGGCATAGATGCTGGTTATTCCGTCCTTCATAGGATGAAGGAGGCTGGCATTAACCCTAATGTTATTACATATAACTCTTTGATTGCTGGAGCTACAAGATATTGCCTGTTATCTCGATGTCTCGATCTGTTTGATGAAATGCTTGAGATGAGTATTCTTCCTGATATTTGGAGTTACAACACATTAATGCATTGCTTCTTTAAATTGGGAAAGCCAGATGAAGCGTACAGGGTTTTTCAAGATATTGTTTTAAAAGATATTTCTGTTCATCCAGTAACATTCAATATTCTAATTAACGGTCTTTGTATGAACGGATATACGGAGAATGCTCTAATGTTATTTAGGAGCTTAAAGCGTCATGGATTTATCCCTCAGTTAGTAACTTACAACATTCTTATTCATGGGTTGAGCAAGTCAAGACGAGGAAAAGCTGCAAGAGAGTTCCTCACCGAATTGGTTGAATCGGGTCATATCCCGAATGCCATCACTTATACGACAATAATGAAATGTTGCTTCAGATGTAAACAATTTGAAGAAGGCCTTAAAATTTTTGCGGAGATGAGAAGGAAAGGATATACGTATGATGCCTTTGCTTACTGTACAGTCGCAAGTATGTTACTTAAAACTGGGAGGATAACTGAGGCCAGCGAGTATCTGGGCTATATTATTACAAGTGGCTTTAGCCTTGATACTGTGTCTTTTAATACCATTGTTAATCTATATTGTAAGGAAGGTCAGCTGGATAATGCTTATAAGTTGTTATACGAGGCAGAAAAAGAAGGTTTGGAATCTGACAAGTACACCCATGCTATCTTGATTGATGGCTTGTGCAGGACTGGCAATTTCAAAGAGGCCCTGCAACATTTGAACAGTATGAGTATGATCGGTTTTGATTCTAACTTGGTTGCATGGAATTCTTTTATCAACGGGTTGTGTAAAGCTGGTCACTTTGATCATGCTTTGCAGATGTTTGAGTCAATGGATGTGAAAGATTCTGTTACTTACTCTACCATAGTGCACGGTCTTTGCAAAGCTGGGAGGTTTCGTGCTGCATCTAAGTTACTACTATCGTGTATTAGAGGTGGCATGAGAATTCTTAAATCAGACAAACGATTTGTTGTTGATGGTCTTCGTAGTTCTGGACTTACGCAGGAAGCAAGGAAGGTCCAGTCTAAAATTCGATTGGCTAAGATACTGCATTATTAATAAGGAATGGTGATCAACTCTGTCACTGAAGTTTTAATCTTATTTGATTGGCTAAGGTTCTGCATTATAATGATTTGTGGAAACTGAAAAATCTTAGAAATTAAAGTGGCTTTAAAGTTTAAACATCTGCATCTGTGCTGGCAAGAGCCAAGAATTCATCTTCCAAATTGGAATTTCCCATATCTCCCGCCAAAGCTTGTGAATTTGTGATTCAAAATAGTCAGTATGGAGCTGAACTGAACAACACCTCCATTCTCTTCCCTCAAATTTTTTTACGTCGGCTTCAGTACCGCAGGTTTTGTTCCTAAATTCAACTTGAGATGTTCTATCCGTCCAATTTCACCAATAAACCCTTATACTAAGTTAGGGTTATCAAGACTACTTTTTTTCTTTTAAGTTTTACTTTTTTTTCCTAATTTTTTGGAATTTTGTTTCAGATAGAGACGCTCTATGTGAAGCTCTACAGTAAATATATGAAGATCAAGGTTTTCGGGTTTTTTCCTTAACCGTTTCTGTTTATTTTTATTGCTGCTGAGTGAAAAAAGTTAGTGTCTTTTCCTGTTTACTATTATTGATTTGCGTGACCTTAAAATTTGAGTTGATGGATCTTTAGTTCATGGTCTAAAACATTACTTGTTCTATTTCTACAGATTGTATGGCCATCTTGATAGGTGGTCTATCCATGTTTACAGGGGTCTACCTAATCTCATCCTATTGCATGAGTAGACGCTAGAGGCGTTTGATTCAATGGGATACACCTAATAAAATACATTATGCAATTACTTGCTAACACAACAGTGAACTAGGAACAAAGTGTAAGGCAATGTGATTTACTAAAATTCTTATGATTAGTTTGTAGATTTCCATGGTATGGTTTTTCAGGTATCTCTAGGTCTTCTTCTGACAGTGTGCTTCTTCCTTATAGTTTGTGCTTTTCAGATCTATTATTTTCCCATACTTCCGTTCCTCTCCGCACAGTTTTGTAATTTTTTCTAAATTCCAGTCAGGTTTACTTTTATTGGCGGTATTATGAGTGTTTTGCAGATATTGGAAAGAAAAATCAGACACCACTTGCAATAGGTGTTGTCTTTAGTTCTAATTTTATAGTACAACTGACATGGTCTAATGCCTTGAGAAGATTTTAAACTTTCTTCTTTCGATTGCAGGCCTTAGCGTAGGAGGTGCTGTACTTGCCGGCATTGGCATTGGATGGCTAATCTTCTTCTGCAACAAAAGAGAAAGCGGAGTGTAGCACAGGCTTCACCTGTCCAAACCGAAAAGAAAGGCCTTCCAATTTTAAGTTCAAGCAATGGCCTGACTTCTTCTTCTCCTAATTCTTCAACCACTTTCACCAGAAGTATTCCCTCTTATCCCTCTTCCAAATCTGAGGCTGATTACTGGAGGGGAAGCTCCTACTTTGGGGATCATGTCTTCAGCTTCGCTGAACTTGAAGAAGCCACGGATAATTTTGATCAATCTAAAGAACTTGGAGATGGTGGTTTTGGCGTCATGTACTATGGTATGTACTGCAAACTCCTGATTGCATATTATTATTTTGGTAAGAGAGCCTCCTAACAATTTTAGTAATTGTTAATCAGGCAAGCTCCGTGATGGTTGTGTGGTTGCAGTCAAGCACTTGTATGAGAACAATTTCAAGCATGTTGAGCAGTTCATGAATGAAGTTGAGATTTTAACTAAACTCCCCCACCAGCACGTCGTGACATTATACGGGTGTACATCAAAACAAAGCCAAGATTTACTGCTTGTTTATAAGTGCATATCAAACGGGACAGTGGCAGATCATCTGCATGGAAATCGGGCCAAATCTGGTTTACTCTCTTGGCCTTTCCGAATGAACATAGCCATTGAGACTGCTGATGCTCAGGCTTATCTCCACTCCTCAATTATAATACACCGTGATGTCAAAACCAACAACATTCTATTAGACAATGATTTCCATGTGAAAGTTACTGATTTTGGGCTATCAAGATTGTTCCCAAATAATGTCACAAATGTTTCTACTGCTCCACAGGGTACACCAGGCTGATCCTGAGTACTACCAATGTTACCAGCTGACCGAAAAGAGTGAGGTCGATAGTTTTGGGGTGGTCTTGATAGAGCTGATCTCATCATTACGAGCTGTGGATACCAACAGGCACCGCCATGATATTAATTTGGCTAATATGGCTGTCAACAAGATCCAAACTCATTCAGTACATGAATTAGTTGATCCAAGTCTTGGATTCACGACAAACAGCTCTGTGAGGAGGATGACTACATTAGTCGCGGAGTTAGCTTTCCGATGTCTGCAACAGGAAAGTGATATGAGACGTTCAATGCAAGAAGTGCTGAGGACTCTGAGAGGCATCCAGAATGGGAAGTCAAATGCACACAAGGCTGAGGTACTCGACATTGTGGTAGATGATGTTGGGCTCCTAAAGGGCTCGGGCTCCCCTTCCTCACCATATTCCAGTGGATGAACTATCATTTTCAGGTTGGTCAATTTTATTGCCTAGATGAAGAAGCAATTACTAATTTGACGCTAGTGATTAATGTCATGGTTCCGTTAGAATTCCCTTTGATGTACACTTAATTCCTTATTGCTTTGATGTAGTTATCTTGGTATACTACGATATGGTCTCTGGGAGATTATCTACTGCTGTTCGCATAAGGAATGTAAATATTGAATGGAGCTGCCAACATTCTAGTATTTATGTGCAGTAACTTTTATGCTGCCACGGGGTGAAATTTATGAAACACGTGGCTGGTACATCTATACCTGATTGCTTACCTTGCTATGCATTCCAGTAATTCGCTTTTTTAAGTTATAGCTACTACATTCTACTAATTGAAAGATTATATCTTGAAGGTAATTTTGTCTTTTTTATTGGAAGGTAGTCCGTCTGTTATTGAGCATGAAGTAAACCACTATCTTTAACCGTTGGAGTCCTGAACTCAACTGTTGCTTGTTACTATGAGATATCACATTGCAAGAACAAAATTTGATTTCCCGAGGACATAATCAACCTCATTAAGCTTGCATTTTTTCTTTTTCTCTTCCTTGTTCTCATGAATTCTGACCCATTTAGCTATATGTGGAATTTGAGCACCACCTCACTCCTTGGGGGTGCACTTCAAGAAATTCAGAGCACGTATCTTCTTTTTTTCTTGGCTAAAACGTTATTCCGCCGTAAATTCTACTGGGAGGCCATGTCAATTTCTTTGGTCCTGACTTGTGCAGTCCTGGCCGAAGAAAACCAGAAGAGGAGTTCCTAAAGTTAAAGTTACTTGTGTAATTTTCTTAGAAATTCTTGGCATATCTAGGGTTCTTTTGACAAGTATGCAAAAAATTTCTACACGAAAGCTATATTTGAAGAACTCATAATTGCCATATCTTTAATTATATTTGCAGACAACACGAACAAATCAATTATTTGAGGAGCGAAATGGCATCAATGGGGTGTGCACTCTTGACAAAGGCTTGTCCAATTGAATAAAGATAATGAAAAGAGATATACCTGTGTACTTCACCTGGCTACTCTCTGACTCTGTAGCACATATTCTAGTTTATGTATTAAATGAGCTTTGATTTTACTTATCTGACCATCAGACAACATCCTTCAGCCTGGTTGCTGTAGAAGAAATGTTGACAATTCAGGTTTTTCCCAACTGTTAGTTATTATTTTGAGTCTGCGATGTCTCTTCTCTTATATAACTATCATTTGGATGAGATATTTTAAGTGACGGTGCAACTGACATCTGTCTAGGCACGTGCATCTTCCAAGACCTTGTTCAATGGCTAGTTGGTGTGAAATTTTCTACTGTTGTGGAACATGAAGATAATGCATATCAGCACTTCATGAGTCAAGAGGTAATTTCTGGATGAATTCTGTAGTCACGGATCTTGATTATTTTTATTTCTTTAGAAGCCCCTTTGTCTTCCTTACCACTTCCATTTTCTACCTAAGCTGCCGATATGTGATAACCCTGCTGAGATCTTTGATATTTGTAGAGGCGCTTGGTCAAGTTTCAATAGTCATAGAAAATTTGCCTTATAGATGACTTGAGTTTTATTTGGCATAAACACCTAGTTTTAAAAAAAAAATTAAATATCTGACCTGTAATAATTAACTACTCCGTAGTATACCCATTTACTTGTTTTCTCTTCTACTGCTTTGCTTTGATTTTCTTCTCTCAATTAAGCTGGAGTCTGAAATTTGGATTCGTATAAATTGACAAGTTGGGAATAAGTCGTTATTATACACTTCTGGATACTGATCTTAATTAGTCGAGCTCCACAAGAGTTGAGAGATAATGTGAACAGCCACCTCAATGAATATAAGTTAGTCATTTGAAACATAAAGAAATGCTCCCTAAACTTCAGAAACCTAGATGGTATACAAGAAGTTAATCTGATTATTGTTCGATCCTTTGTTTCATTTATACATTTGCAAAAAAGTTTAAAAACACTTTTTTATCTTAGCATTAGGTTGATCAGATTGACCTCAAAGAGTACTTGGTCAGTTTAGCCATCCAATGAAATTAGTTGATCTTAAGCAGTCTTGATGGAGCATTGTCAATTTACAGAAATCATTTACAATTCTCCCTATAAGCAGTTTTTCTGAAGGGGTAGGGGAAACCCTCCCTTGGAGGTGTACCCTATTGCTTCATAATCTGAACAGCAGCTATAGTTTTCTGAGATTTCCTTTTGACAGCCTAGTGACTGTACTAAGAGCTGTGGTCTGGAAATGACTCTTTGGTGATTAGTAAAATAATTTAATTACAACAAAAAATCATTAAATTAGAAAGGAAGCAATTAGCCCCCTATAAGCCAGCAATTAATGTCGATTTCATTTAGATGAATCAGAAATTCGTATTTTCCAATATACCATTTGTTGATTTTTTATTTCCAATTTAAAGTACGGCATGAAGCAAGTTGATCTACAGTAATGATGTGGTATACGCTTTACACACACAGAGTGCTTGTCGGGCTAAGACGGAATAATTGGGTCTTTGGGCCTGGATTACCTGCAAATTTATTTAATCATCTAGCCGGACTTACTATATGACGGGAACTTCTTGGGGTCTTGAAATAAGTGCTTTATGGTCTTTGTTATTTTTAGTTCAAACAAACTGGCAAGGAGGAGAAGCTATCATATGTTTTGTGTTTTGGATTACTGGACAATGTTAACTTGCCCCATTATATCTAGTTTGATGCATAGAGGAAGTTATTTATGGTCGAAATTGAGCTCTATGGTGTTTTCTTTTTTCATCTGTTCTTTGCTAAGTGAAGTGTCACTCACTCCAGATTTTGGATATAGTAATGCCTTCATTGGCAACAGCTGCCCTCTGTTGGAACATAAATTCTAAAGGTCATTCTTTTGGTTTGTGCAGGATTTTGTTTTAGTTTGACACGGATAAAGAATGCATCTAAAGAAGCAGAATTGGTGTACCATATTGTCACGGGGGACTTTTGAGAGAGTGGTGGTCAGCCCGAATATGTGTGCTAAAGCTTAGACACTGACGTTGAACCCTTTCTAGTATGTTTCCAGCTCAGAACTTAATTTGATTTCTTGTATATAATATGTTCTCTCCTAACTTGGATCTTGAAAACTCTAATCAATATAAAATCTGCTTCAGAAATTTGAAAGGGTGACCGCTGCCTGGGATTGTTTTCTACTTAAGATATCAAAATTTTCTTTTCTGCAAGTGTATTTTAAAAGTTGAAGGTTAATGAATGGTGTGATGAATTGAAAAAGAATCAGATAGAAGAATGACATCAGCTATTGAGAAAATATAGGAAAAGGTATAGAAAAGGCAGGGTCCAGCGCAGAGGAAATGCCAAGTTTTTTTGGCAGAATGCGGAAACAAGAGTCTTATACTAGTAGTTGCTCATCGTGACTTGTTTCTATGGCTTTATGCACGGAAGGCGACTGATTGCTCTGCGCATTATTTATTTATTGTGAATATAACATGGAGTGATTGTGGTGGTCCACTACTTTCCCATCATTGCTCTTTTCTTCTTTCCCTTTATACCTTAAATTTCCCTTTCCCTTACTTTCTCCTTTTATTTTCTTTCCTTTTGCTATCTCTTTGCAAATCTTTCTATATTCCCGTACCCACATCAAATCTTTATACATAAAATTATTTAGTCATGGTTAAGTGGTACGTTTTTTTATGTTAATTTATAAACTGCTAAGGTTAAGTTAATTGATTTGACGTAAACATATAAATTTTGTCCTGTATTCCGTCTAAATATTTTAAATTGAAAACATTAAAATTGGATACATTCAACATTCTCATGCGTGTATTATTTAAGCGCTTACAATTTTATAAAATAGCAGCTTGTCAAATATTCGAGGTGATTATATTATTATACCAAATAAAGATATGGTTATACTTCAATTACGTATCATTCTCTTCCTCTCGTTCATTATAGTAACTAGTTAATCTCTTGATTACATAGCTGGCGAGATGACTTGATTACTATATATGGCTAGTTAAGTTGCGCGGTTTAGTGTTTCTTTGCGTAGAAGATAAACATTTTTACACTTTTTGACGTATTTCGAAATTTCAATCATATGGGGCACTACTTCTTTACCTGAAAAAAGTAGTAGTAGTACTATATTTCTTGGGTCTCTTTTCCTTTTAATTCTCGTCTTATTGTACCATAAGGGAAAGACTTAACTACCTCTTCCTGTCTTCCATCCGATTTCCTTTTCAACTCCTTAGTAATAAACATAACGTTGAAAGCACAAAAACAAAAGGAAACAAAAGGTACTGCTTTTTCATTTGACTGATTGTTTTTAACTTGATGAAGCGTAATTACTGATTACACGCAAAAAATAAGAAAGAAAATGTCAAATTATCTGAAAAAGTGTATAGATGGGATTATATTGACGTGTTCCATTAACTCTCTCTCATTCTTCTGTTTGACCTAATCGGACAATCTTGATAATTGATGCTCTCCAATTTAATATATTTTTCATAGATACGTTAGCCCTTTGCCATTCCCTCGGCTAGCAATTAGTGCAAAATAAAAAACAAGAAAGGAAGAAATGACTTTATCGTACAACATTTTCTCTTTGGCTGGATATTCCAACTTGCAGCACCTATCTCATGTTATTCTCTTGTCAAGAATAACAACTTTCAATGCATATTCCTACCGAGATTTTAGCCCCTTTTTACCCCTTAAAAATGCTTCTACCTAAGAAGTATCAACATTTCTCTTTCTTTCTT
>MU697949.1:42388-62462 GCA_026770625.1 Nicotiana glauca
TTCTGTTTGACCTAATCGGACAATCTTGATAATTGATGCTCTCCAATTTAATAATGCTTTTTCATAGATACGTTAGCCCTTTGTCATTCCCTCGGCTAGCATTTTAGTGTAAAATAAAAAACAAGAAAGGAAGAAAAGACTTTGGGTGTGTTTGGTATGAGGTGAAATACTGTTTTCATGGAAAATGAGTGGTTTTATCGCTTATTTTCCCTTGTTTGATGGATGAGTAAAAAAATTTTTTCGAAAAATATTTTCTAGTGTTTGGTTAGAGAGTACGAAAATATTTTTTATGCTACTCTCGTTACTCTCGTCACCCCCTTCTCCCAAGTCCCTATGTTTCTTTGCTTCCCTCCTCCCCCAAATACCTAACGTTTTCAGGACTTTTTTTTTTAATAATTTAATTATTCTTCTAAAAATTCATATAAACCCAAAGGACTAATGTGCTGTTTTACTTTTTTACGCAAAACAATGTTGAAATTATGCTCCATACCTATAAAGAAAATATTTTTTTTTTGATTGAAAAAGAAAATACTCTTTCTACAACATGAAAATAAAGTAATCATTTTATTGAAATAAAAAAAATATTTTTTTCAATCATGAAAAGAAAATACTCATTTTTTTGAAATAAAAAAATGTTTTTTTCTACGTTATGAAAAGAAATTACTTTTTTTTTTGTTGAAATAAAGAAATACTTTTTCTACATCACAAAAAGAAAGTACCTTTTTTTTATTTTTTATATGATGAAAAGAAAATACTCATTTTTTGAAATGAAAAAAAAATCTATCTATAACATAAAAAGAAAGTACTACTATTACAATATTTTTATTTAGGGTGGGGTGGGGGTGAGGGTTGGGGTAGGGTAGGATGGGTTTGGAGTGAGGGTGGGTAGGTGGGGGTGTGTTGGTGGGGACGGGAAATATGGCGGGGAATGTTGAAAAAGAGTTTGAAAAATATTTTCCCTGGGAATATATTTTTCTCCAATTGGAAAAAAAAAATAAGTTAGATGAGGAAAACATTTTCCAAAATATTTAAGCCAATCAAACATGAAAAATTTGAAAAATATTTTCCTAAAAATATTTTCTCACCTACCAAACACACCCTTTATCGTACACAACATTTTCTCTTTGGCTGGATCTTCCAACTTGCCGCACCTATCTCATGCTTTTGGTCCAGACATTGTCAAGAATAACAACCTTAAATGCATATTCCTACCGAGATTTTAGCTCCTTTTTTCCTTAAAAAAATGTTTTTTCCTAAGAAGTATCAACATTTCTCTTTCTTTCTCGTTTTAGCCGGCTGCAAACATGTCTATGATATGTACAAAACGTGAGGATTATATAATGTTTGGGAACATACTGACTATATTCTCGTCATAGTGGTTGGTATACCTTATTACAATGTTTTAAGTTGTCTTGAACTATTTCTTTTTTCCTTAAAACGTTTCACGTCAAAAAAATTTCCACCTCAAGAATCCAAAAACTAAAGACTTTTAATTAAGGAGTAAAATTGGACCACACCTCTTATTGGTCTATATTGAAGTTGTTGAAGTTACATCGGACCGTTTCTGCTTCGTGTATTTATATGGTTAAAATAATCAAGCTTCGTTACCTTATTCTGTGGTTGGTAATTCGTGGCAAGCAGATTCTAATTCAAAGCTCTCTAAAAATCAAAGTTAATAATCACGCAGTCATAATAAACTATTTATGCTTTTGTTTGAATAACTCATTTAAAATAAAATGCAATTTATCATTTTTTGGACAGAATGTAGTACAGTATATTCTGGCATCCATAGCTATGAATGACTTTAAGGTCTTACATACTATAAAAAGTAGCCGTCAGTATTTTGTCGACATTTCACACACAAAAAACACACACTAAAAAAAAAAAATACATAAATCCGAAAACTCCAACGTTCTACAATATCCCTCCCCCCATCTCTCCAACAACTTTCAATTTTCCACGCGACTCCTTTATCCTCCACGCGCCGCCCTGAAGAAGAAGATAAGAAAAAGTGAGTTGCTTTTATGATTGGTGTAGTAGCATTAAGTTAAAATGGGGGGAGTGACTTCTTCTATCGCCGCTAAGTTCGCCTTCTTCCCACCAAATCCGCCGTCCTACACGGTGGTCGCCGACGACGGTCATCTCAGCATACCTGAGGTAGCGAGGAGGGATGAGGTAGACGTATTGAAACTTCGTACTCGCCGTGGAAATGAAATCGTGGCCGTTCATGTGAAGCATCCAAAGGCATCCGCTACTATGTTGTACTCTCATGGTAATGCGGCTGACTTGGGTCAGATGTTTGAACTCTTTGTTGAATTGAGCCTCCGTCTACGTGTCAATCTCATCGGGTAATTAGACCCTCCATTTTTAGCAGAATAATATCTGCTAATTAAGTATCTTTTTTTTCCCAACATTTTTATCTAGTTTGTTTTCTCTTTTATTTTTGTTATCTGATCTTACGCTAAAGTTTATCTCTCTTTTTTATTTCGGATGTCTATTTCTGTTTTGACTTTTTTTAGTTCTAATTTTCTGGAATCCAACTACTGGAAATACAGCTTGTGCAGTAGCTGAGATGTTGTTCCATCTGTGGATCACTTTTTTCTTGAATAAGGATGAACTTAGAAACTAGATGAATATGAAAGAAAAATACTTAAAATTTGGAGCCAAGCAAGAGTCGGAGCTAGGATTTGAGGCTTATTGGTTATGGATACTAAATCTTTTAAGTTATTATGTTCTAAATTAATAATTTGTACATATTCAATATATTTCTCAAGACAAATATATGGTTCACACCAAAACTACTAGGTTCAGCCAAACCTGCAAGTTCTACTTTCCCTCCGCCTTTGGAGCCAAGGCATTTAATTGAGTACTAATAAGGAATCTAAGTAAAACAACATCATCAATTGTGAATTTTGTTGAGATGTAACAGCATTGAAGAAAGTTTGAGGAAATGTTTTGTTTTAATCTATCGTGCATGCTACGGTCAAACACGTCTCTGGAACATATTTTCATGGGTATTCAATGTCTCAATCAGTATTGATGCTCTTTGCAGAGAATCTGGAATATAAGCATGGGTCTTCCTGATATCTTTTTGAGGAAGATACTCAGTAAAATGTTATGTTCATCAAAATTTTATGGATGAATCTCTCTCTGTCTCTCTAGTTTTCTTTTAGAAACCATTTCTTGTGCTTCAATTCTTTTCTCTTGAATATAAATAGTAGGATTGTCATTTGATGTCTCAGACTCTCCTGACTTTCTCATATGGTTTCTTGTTTAGGTATGATTACTCTGGATACGGACAGTCAAGTGGAAAGGTTAGATACCTGCTTCCTTGGTCATATAATTGACAGCTTCTTGGTTTCATTGTTCATAAACAAAGCTGGGACAAAGAGAAAAAACTTACTGCCTTCACCTGTTTCAGTTTGTTGCTTGTTTAATGACATGATTAGCAGGAAGAGTATGTTGGGAAGTTTAATTATCATGATCGAAGCCACAACATTTTGAGGCAGAGCTTCCTATCATAAATACAAAACCAGTTGTACTTTTCTATCATCAATATCTCCCGCATAATCACTATCACAATATTCCATAATAAACTGCACAAGAAAAGATATTATTCCGAACCACGTAAATCTTGTCTTGTCTTGTGCAATTTATTGTTTTTCTCTCTTAAATATTCTTTCCCTTCTATTAACTTGACACGCTTCCCAACAACTGGTATCAACGCACAGACAGTATAATTCTAGTAGAAAAGTACAATATTAGTGTAGGAACTATTCACAAGAATAGTGCGACAGTATTGATCATCGTTACTATCCACATACACTATTCGTATATTTTTTTTTGTGAAAAATGGCATTGGAAGAAGGGAAGGTTCAGATTGACAAGTTCAATGGCAAAGATTTTGGATTCTGGACAATGCAAATAGAGGATCATGTGTACCAGGAAAGATTACACTTACCTCTGACCGAGGTGAAATCAGAGACTCTGGCCAAAGCGGATTGAGATCTATTAGATCGCCAAGCTCTTGGTGTAATTCGTTTGACGCTAACACGAAATGTGGCGTTTAACATCATTAACGAGAAGACCGCTGCAGGCCTGATGAAGGCGTTATCAAATATGTACGAGAAGCCATCTGCTTCAAATAAAGTCTATTTGATGCGTCGATTGTTCAACTTAAAGATGGCAGAAGGTGGGTCAGGAACATATCAATGAGTTTAATATAATATTAACTCAGTTGAGTTCTATTAATATAACAATTAATGACGAAATCAGGGTGTTGATTCTACTATCATCTCTACCGGAGAGTTGGTCCGCAACAGTAACTGCAGTTAGCAGTTCATCAAAAAGTACCAAACTCAAATTGAATGATATTAGAGACTTGGTTCTAAGCGAAGATATTCACCGAAGAGAATCAAGGTATTTCCCAGGATCTGCTTTTAATACCGAAAGAAGGGGGAGAAGCAACCAAAGAGGACAGAGTTATGGTCGTGGCAGATCAAAGTCAAAGAGAAGAGGACAATCCAAAAATCGCAAGGATATTACTTGTTGGAATTGCAATAAAAAGGGTCACTACAGTAGTCAATGTAGAGAACCAAAGAAGAAGAAGGAAGAAAATTCAGCAAATGTAATTGCTGAACAAGTCAGTGATGCACTAATTTGTTGTGCAGACAGTCCAGTCGAATCTTGGATTCTGGACTCAGGTGCATCCTTTCACTCTACATCATGCAAAGAATTATTGCATAATTATATTGCTGGAAATTTTGGGATAGGTTATCTACCAGACGACGAACCTCGGCATTGCCGGGAAAGGTGAAGTTCATATAAAGACTTCACAAAGGCACGCTATGGAAATTGCAAAATGTACGACATGTTCCTGGCCTCAAGAAAAATCTGATATCTATAGGTCAGATTGACAGTGAAGGATATACAAAAACATGATCGTGGAAGATAACCAAAGGAATTTGGTTGTGGTACGAGGCTTCAAAAGGGGAGCACTGTGTGCAACTGCAATACAGAGAGATACTATAGCAACAATTGATCATGGTCGTAATACAACATTGTGGCATCAGAAGCTCGGGCATATGAGTGAGAAGGGAATGAAGCTGTTGGCATCCAAAAAAAAGTTACCAAATCTAAAACATGTTGAATTAGGTTTGTGCGAAGATTGCATTTACGGGAAACAAAAGAGTGTTAGTTTCTCAAAGGTGGGAAGGACGCCAAAGAAAGAGAAGCTGGAATTAGTGCATACAGATGTGTGGGGACCAGCTCTTGTAACTTCTCTAAGAGGCTCACGCTATTATGTCACCTTCATTGATGATTCCACAAGAAAGATATGGGTTTATTTTCTGAAAAATAAATCTGATGTGTTTGCTACCTTTAAAAGATGGAAAGCTGAAGTTGAAAATCAGGCAAGTCTAAAGTTAAAATGTCTGAAGTCTGACAATGGAGTAGAATATGATAGCTAAGAGTTCAAAGCATTTTGCTCGGAGAATGGGATCAGAATGATCAAGACAGTTCCTGGAACACCGGAACAAAATGGCGTTGCTGAGAGGATGAGCAGAACTCTGAATGAACGAGCCAGAAGTATGAGAATAAATTCTGGATTCCCGAAGTATTTTTGGGCCGAGGTCTTAACACGGCATCTTACCTCATAAATAGGGGACCCTCTATACCACTGAATTTTGAAATTCCAGAGGAGGTATGGACAGGAAAGGAGGTAATTCTCTCACATCTAAATTTTTTTGGTTGTGTTGTTTATGTGCATGTAAACTCTAATGATAGAGATAAACTTGATCCTAAAGCCAAGAAATGTTTCTTAATTGGCTATGGTGATGATAATTTTGGTTATCGATTTTGGGATGATCAGAATAGAAAGATCCTAAGACACAGGAATGCCACATTTAATGAAAATGTGATATACAAGGACAAGCTTGAAGTAGAACCAACCAGCACCAGCAAACAGACATCCGAAATAGTTGAGTTAGAAGAAATCTCAGAAAATGAAGTGGCTAGAGGGATTACGACTGATTCTGAAATTAAAGATGAAGAACCAGAAGCCGAATCTGGATCAGAACCAGAACCGGAACCAGCGATAGAATCAAATGCAGAACCAAATCTGGAATCAGGACTTGAATCAAATTCGGGTTCAATTACTCATGAACCTACGTCGAGGAGATCTAAAAGAGTCATGAATGCTCCAGATAGGTTAAATCTCTCTCTTCACTATTTACTTCTAACTGATGTTGGAGCATTTTGCCGAAGCAATGCAGGAAATAGACTCTGATAAGTGGAAGCTAGCCATGAAAGAAGAGATGAATTCTCTTCAAAAGAATAAAACATGGATACTTACGGAGTTACCTAAAGGAAAGAAGGCATTGCTGAACAAGTGGGCCGTCTGCTAGATAAAAGGCTTTTGGCAAAAAGAAGGAATTGACTACACCGAGATCTTCTTTCCTGTAGTCAAATTAAATACAATCAGGTTGGTGCTACGTATCGTAGTTGCAGAAAATTTGCATTTGGAGCAGCTAGATGTTAAAATCTATGTTGCACGGAATCTCCAAAATATTGCCGCACCCGTATCGGATTCTCCAAAAATACACTGCTTTTGGAAAATCCGACACGCATTCGGCGATATTTTCGGAGAGTCCGAGCAACATAGGTTAAAATTGCTTCCTTGCATGGTGACCTTGAAGAAGACATCTACATGAAGCAACCTGAAGGTTTTCAAGTTTTTGGTAAAGAAAACCTTGTGTGTAAGTTGAAGAAGAGTTTGTATGATTTGTGTGAGAAAGCACGGGAGAAAATATATTATTGATGTAATTCATATGTTACAATAAGCCCTATATATATATACACACACAACATGTCCTACTCCTAATATATATTGGATTAGGGTTATTTATTTACTCCTATTTACATTAGTATTCTAACACTCCCCCTCAAGCTGGTGCATATAAATCATATGTACCGAGCTTGTTACATATGTAGTTAATACGAGTACCAGTGAGGGACTTGGTGAAAATATCTGCAAGTTGATCATTCGACTTCACAAACTTTGTAGCAATATCTCCCGAGAGTATCTTTTCTCTAACAAAGTGACAGTCAATCTCAATGTGTTTAGTTCTCTCATGGAACACTGGATTTGACGCAATATGAAGAGCAGCTTGATTATCACAAACAAGTCCCATCTGACTAATCTCACCAAATTTCAACTCCTTGAGCAACTGTTTGATCCAAATTAGCTCACATGTCGCCATAGCCATCGCTCGATATTCTGCTTCTGCACTAGACCGAGCAACCACATTCTGTTTCTTGCTCTTCCAGGACACCAAATTTCCTCCTACCAAGACACAATACCCAGACGTAGAACGTCTATCAGAAGGTGATCCTGCCCAATCAGCATCTGAGTATCCAACGATCTGCTCATGGCCTCTATCCTCAAACAATAAACCTTTGCCTGGAGCTGATTTTATATAACGAAGAATGCGAACAACTGCATCCCAATGACTATCACACGGAGAATCCATAAACTGACTCACAACACTCACAGAAAAGGAAATGTCAGGTCTTGTCACTGTAAGGTAATTTAATTTACCAACCAATCGTCTATATCTTGCAGGATCGCTAAGAGGCTCCCCCTGTCCTGGCATAAGTTTAGAATTTGGATCCATCGGGGTGCCAACTGGTCTACAACCTGTCATTCCTGTCTCTTCAAGAATATCTAAGGCATACTTTCGTTGTGAGATCACAACACCTGAACTAGACTGAGCAACCTCAATACCCAGAAAATACTTTAGTTTGCCCAGATCCTTAGTCTGAAAGTGTTGCAAGAGATATTGCTTCAATTTAGTAATACCATCCTGGTCATTGCCGGTAATAACAATATCGTCAACATAGACCACCAGATAAATACAGAGACTCGAGGCAGAATGCCGATAGAATACAGAGTGATCAGCTTCACTCTGAATCATGCCAAATTCCCGGATAACTGTGCTGAATTTACCAAACCAGGCTCGAGGAGACTGCTTTAGACCATAAAGTGACCGACGCAAACGACATACAAGGCCACGAGACTCCCCCTGAGCAACAAACCCAGGTGGTTGCTCCATATAAACTTCATCCTCAAGGTCACCGTGTAAAAAAGCATTCTTAATGTCCAGCTGATAGAGAGGCCAATGGCGAACAGCAGCCATGGATAGAAAAAGGCGGACTGATGCTATCTTAGCCACAGGAGAGAAGGTATCACTGTAATCGAGCCCAAATATCTGAGTATATCCTTTGGCAACAAGACGAGCCTTTAGACGATCAATCTTACCATCCGGACCAACTTTGACTGCATACACCCAACGACAACCGACAGTAGATTTACCTGAAGGAAGAGGGACGAGCTCCCAAGTACCACTCGTATGTAAAGCAGACATCTCGTCAATCATAGCCTGTCGCCATCCTGGATGAGACAATGCTTCACCTGTTGACTTAGGGATGGAAACATAGGACAAAGAAGATAGAAAAGCATAATAGGGTGATGACAAACGATGATAACTCAAACCGACATAATGGGGATTAGGATTAAGGGTGGTTCGTATACCTTTCCGAAGTGCAATTGGTTGATTAAGAGGAGACAAGTCCGCAGTATTAGCAGGGTCAGGTGCAGGACGTGAATCAGTTGGGCCTGATGCTGGGCGCGGACGACGATGATATGTCAAAAGTGGTGTTCCTGTGGCAGGGAGTCTAGGAGGAGCCACACAAGACTCCTCAACGGTTGGAATGGATAAGATTTCTATAGCGGAAGATGAAGGAGGAGCTATAGGAGACTCGAGTAAGACTTCTGTGGCGGAAGAAGAAGGAGGAGCTATAGTAGACTCCTTAAAGGTCGGAATAGGTAAGACCGCAGATATATCAAGGGGGTCAGAATGGTCAGAAGAGGTAAAGAAAGGTTTAGACTCAAAAAATGTGACGTCAGAGGACATAAAGTACCTATGAAGATCAAGTGAGTAACAACGATATCCCTTTTGAACACGAGAATAACCAAGGAAGACACACTTGAGAGCACGAGGAGCTAACTTATCTTTTCCAGGGGCTAAGTTATGAACGAAACAAGTGCTCCCAAAAACACGAGGGGGAACAGAGTATACGGGTGATTGGGGAAACAATACTGCATACGGTATTTGATTCTGGATGGGAGAGGAAGGCATCCGATTAACTAAATAACAAGCGGTGAGAACTGCATCGCCCCAAAAACGCAGCGGAACATGAGATTCAATGAGAAGTGTGCGAGCAGTCTCAATGATGTGCCTATTCTTTCTCTCTGCAACCCCATTTTGCTGAGGGGTATAAGGACAAGAGGTCTGATGAATAATTCCTTGAGAAGTCATAAACTGTTGAAATTGAGTGGATAAATATTCTAAGGCATTATCACTGCGAAAAGTGCGAATAGAGACACCAAATTGATTTTTAATTTCAGCACAAAAATTCTGGAATATAGAAAACAACTCAGAACGATCTTTCATTAAGAAAATCCAAGTACATCTTGAATGATCATCAATGAAACTAACAAAATAACGAAATCCCAAGGTTGAACTGACTCTACTAGGACCCCATATATCAGAATGAACTAAAGAAAAAATAGACTCTGCGTGACTCTCAATACTACGAGGATAGGGGGCTCGGGTATGTTTCCCGAGCTGACATGACTCACACTCTAATATGGATAAACTAGACAAACTAGGCACCATCTTCTGAAGCTTGGATAAGCTTGGATGTCCTAAACGTCTGTGAATTAGGTCCGGAGGATCTGTAACTAGACATGCCTTGGAGGTTTTTAGGGAGTTAAGGTAGTAAAGCCCTTCTGATTCAAGTCCTGTTCCAATCGTCTGCCCTGTACTGCGGTCCTGCATAATAAAAGAATCATCAATAAAATATATACCACAATGGAGGGCACGAGTCAAACGACTAACAGATGCAAGATTAAAAGGACAACCAGGGACATAGAGAACGGAATCTAGAGTGACGGAAGGTAGGGGATTTGCTTGTCCAACTCCTTTTGCTTTAGTTTGAGACCCATTGGCTAAAGTAACAGAGGGAAGAGACTGTGAATACGCAATATTTGACAAAAGTGATTTATTACCAGAGATATGATCAGAAGCGGCTGAGTCCACAACCCATTGTTCAGGAGGACTAGACTGGGAAACACAAGCAAAAGAATTACCAGCAACAGAAGTATTAGTCTGAGCGATAGAAGCTACTTGTGGAGATGTCTGCTTACTTGCTTGATACCGAAGGAACTCATTATACTCCCCTTCAGATAAAGAAAATCCCTGGTTACCTGTGGTCTCAGTCTGAGCAACATAAGCATTTTTGGGTGGGCGGCCATGTAGAGAATAGCATACATCACGAGTGTGTCCAAGTTTATGACAATAAGAGCACTTGGGTCTAGATCTTCCAAAACGACCTCCTCCTCGTCTATTCTCCATAGTATGAGATGCCCGATTGTCCACTGATTGAGATACGAGGACAGATGAGTCAAGTGCCTGTGATGAGCTCGCTGGGTGACTAGGTGCTGCAGCAAGGCGAAGTAATCGAGATAATAATTCATCAACTGTGGGGACGGTCGGACTAGCCAAAATCTGGTCACGTACTGAATCAAGGTCATTAGGGAGTCCAGCGAGTGTAAGAACTAGAAACATCTTCTGTCGTTGCTCTTGTTGCTTTTCAATACTAGCAGAAACTGGCATCAATGTCTCAAATTCTTCCATGACTGCCTGAACTTGTCCCAAGTAAGTAGACATATCCAATTCCTGTTTCTTCAAGCTTGTCATTCGCGATATTACATCATAGAAACGAGATATGTCATTAGTGTATAGATTACGAGCCTTTTCCCAAACTAAATAACATGTCTGGAATGGACGGAACAAGGGCATCAATTTGGAATCAATAGATCGCCACAGGATACTACATAACTGAGCATCGACCTTCTCCCACTGCATTTTGGTCTTTTCATCACCTTCGCTAGCCTTTTTTGTTAAATGATCTTGAACTCCTTGACCTTTACACCACAACTCGACCGATGAAGCCCAAGCTAAGTAGTTTGAACCTCCGATTAAAGGTTCTGAGGTAATCATAACACCGGAACTGCCAGAACCCGGGTTTCTAGACCCGAAAGCATCGACTCCCAAAGACATGGTTGGATTATCACCAAATAACAACAAGAATCAACTGAAAATTCTCTGAAACAGATGAAGAAAACACTGTGTTTGCCGGAAAAGTACTGTAGCTGCCGGAAAAAACTCAAAGTGGTCGGAATTAAAAAATAAAAATATGGACAGGCTCGGAATTACTGGGCGATCCAACTGTCCTGAAGGAGCGAAGCCAAAAACTGACCGGAAGTGGTCTCACGCGCCGGCGCGTGGGTTCACGCGCGTGAACTCTGGTGGCGCGTGGGGGCGCGTGTGCAACTGTTTGCCGGAGATTTTTCTGGGGTTTGGTCGCCGGACAGTGGCGACTCTTGTGGTAGTGTTGGATTTTGCACAACACTTACAAAAACAAAGCAGACGCAAACAGGCTTGAAAAAGTCGCCGGAAAAAGGGTTCCGGTGACTGATTTCTCTTCCCGGAATTGCTGGAATTTATGCACAGCAATAGATCTCTCACAATTGCTCTGATACCATGTGAGAAAGCACGAGAGAAAATATATTATTGATATAATTCATATGTTACAATAAGCCCTATATATATATACACACACAACATGTCCTACTCCTAATATATATTGGATTAGGGTTATTTATTTACTCCTATTTACATTAGTATTCTAACAATTTGAAACAAGCTCCCCGACAATGGTACAAGAAATTTGATGGATTCATGCATAAAAATGGTTTCACGCGATGTGAGATGGACCATTGCTGTTATATCAAAAATCTTGATGAATCCTATATCATTTTACTGTTGTGCGTTGATGATATGCTAATTGTAGGATCTAGCATAAATGAGATCAACTTGGTTAAGCAACATCTGGCGGAGGAGTTTGAAATGAAAGACTTAGGACCGGCTAAGCAAATGCTTGGGATGAGGATTAGCAGAAACAGGTTGGAAGGAACCTTAAAGTTGTCTCAAGAAAAGTACATACAAAAAGTACTAAGCAGGTTTAGTCTTCATGATGCAGAGACCAGAAGCACTCCACTCGGAAGCCATCTTAATCTATCAAAGGACCAATTACCTAAGACAGATGAAGAAAGGAAGTACATGTCCAAAGTTCCATATGCTTCAGCAGTAGGAAGTTTGATGTATGCTATGGTTTGAACGAGACCTGACATAGCCTACAGTTGGAGTTGTCAGTAGATACATGTCAGATCCAGGAAAAGAGCAATGGCAAGGTGTAAAATGGATATTGCGATATCTCAAAGGCACCTCAGGTATGGAGCTTTGTTTTAAAAAGAGCAATATTATCTTACAAGGTTTTGCTGATGCAAATTTAGGCGGCGATCTGGATAGTCGAAAAAGTACCACGGGCTACGTGTTCACCTTGGGTGGTACTGCTATTAGTTGGATGTCCAGACTTCAGAAAAGTGTTGCTCTATCTACCACTGAAGCAGAGTACATGGCAATCTCAGAAGCCGAAAAAGCTAGGTAAAGAGCAGGACAATTGTGAGTTTTTCAGCGATAGCCAGAGTGCAATTCATCTTGCCAAGAATCCAGTGTTTCATGCTAGATCAAAGCATATCCAGTTGAGGTGTCATCATATCCGAGAGTTGATAAATGAAGGAACTCTTTCCCTGCAAAGGATACCAGGATCAAAGAACCCGCCAGATATGTTGACCAAAATTGTAGTTGTTGACAAATTGAGGCTGTGCACTGCCTCAGCTAGCCTTCAAGACTGATAGTGTGAAGGCGCCACCAGATATTAGCAAATCTTTTTTTATTTTCTTTCTTGATATAACATAGGTTTGAGGGGGAGATTGATAGGAGCAAACCTGTTGTTGTATGTGAAAGTAGACAAAACAAAAGAAAGAAAAATAAAAAAGAGATGAAAATATGATGTAAGCGCTTACATCGACATTCTTGTGATGTAAGCGCTTACCTCGGCATTCTTATGATGTAAGCGCTTACATCGACATTCTTATGATGTAAGCGCTTACCTCGGCAGGGCATTCAAATGCCTATAAAAAGGGGTCTACATTTTCATTTGTAGATCATCCCAAAACTTTTTCTTTCTCTCTTCAATTAATAAAGAGCTATTCTTTGTGTGGCCGTGGAGTAGGCAAAAATTGCCGAACCACGTAAATCTTGTCTTGTCTTGTGCAATTTATTGTTTTTCTATTTTAAATATTCTTTCCCTTCTATTAGCTTGACACGCTTCCCAACAAAAATGGGATGGGAGGTGCCTAACTTTGTTAGAAGAAAAAATGTGATAGGTGCCTAACTTTGTTGAATAATTGTAAGACTAAATCAACAACAAGTCATCTTCTTTACAGTAGTTGGATGAAAACTCTTACTCTAAATAGAGAAACAATAGAAGTTAGAGAGAGTAATCCACAGATTGTAGTCTGTGAGATAAATAGTGAGGGAGGAATATTTTAGTGAGGTATTTTAAATAAAGAGTGTTATTTCTTTCGAAGTTGTAGTAGTCTCTTGATACTACTAAGTTGTAATATTATAGTGGTTATATTGCTCCGCTCGGGTATTGTATTTTACCCTAATTAGAAAGAGTTGGTGTCGCTGTTACTCTCTTGTGTTATTATTATTTGTCGTAGATATTATTCCTGGGCAGGATTATTATTTTTCCCAACAACGTGGTATCAGAGCCATGGCAAATAATGCTCCGCTATCTTTTCAGTACCTTCGTCTCACAAATGATAATTATGAGAAATGGTGTCTACGTATGAAAGCCATTCTTGGCTCTCAGGATGTATGGGAAATCGTAGGCGGGGATATGCAAAACCCGATAATGAGGAAGCTATGCCTCAAAATGAAAAAAAGGTCTTGGCAAGAACAAGGAAGAAGGATCAACAAGCACTCACGCTCATCCACCAATGTTTGGATGATGCCATGTTTGAGAAGGTGGCTGATGCTACCACCTTAAAGTAAGTTTGGTGGATTTTACAAAATTCTCTTCAAGGAGTTGACAAGGTGAGAAAGGTAAAACTTCAAACGCTAAGGGCTAATTTTGAAGTTTTAAAAATGAAAGAATCCGAATGCATCTCAGATTATTTTTCAAAAGTGAAGTCTGTTGTAAATCAACTAAGAAGATACGGGGAGAACATAGAAGATATCTGTGTGGTAGAAAAGATCCTTCGCACTTTAACACCTAAATTTGATTTTGTGGTGTGCGCTATTGAGGAGTCTAAAGACTTACACTCTATGATGGTGGGGAGCAATTAGAAGGTTCTTTACAAGCCCACGAAGAAAAGATAAAAAGAAGACAAACAGTGCCGTTGGAGCAACTTCTTAAAACTCAGGCATCCTTCAAGGATTATGGAGGTGAAAAGAGCTATCGAGGAAACGACCGAGGCCGAGGCCGAGGCCGTGGCGGTCATGGAAGAGGAAGAATTAATGGTAACAACTTCAACAATGAAGTTACAATCCACCAAACATTCAGAGGTCGCAGTCGTGGACATAGAGGAGGAAGAGGACGTGGCTACTACCAAGAAAATAATGGACAAAGGTATGACAAATAAAAAATTAAGTGTTATAATTGTCATAAATTCGACCATTACTCTTGGGAATGTGATAGCAATGTTGAAGAAAAAGCTAACCTTGTTGACGACAAGAAAGAAGAAGTTGAGTCAAGTAGTCAACGTTGTTGATGACACTCAAGGAAAAAGACAGAGATGATTGCAACTCGTGGTATTTGGACAATGGAGCAAGCAATCATATGGCTAAAAATAGGTTGTTCTCTTGGTAACAAGTAGCAACGACACCAACTCTTTTTAATTGGGGCAAAATACAATACCTGAGCGGAGCAATATAACCACTATAATATTACAACTTTGTAGTGTCAAGAGACTACTACAACTTCGAAAGAAATACCACTCTTTATTTAAAATACCTCACTACAATATTACTCACACTCACTATTTATCTCTATTTATGATTGAAATGAAGAATGGATGTCTCTATTTATAGTAAGAGTTTCAATCCAACTACTGTAAAGAAGATGACTTGTTGTTGATTTAGTCTTACAATTATTCAACAAAGTTAGGCACCTATCATATTTTTTCTTCAACAAAGTCAGGCACCTCCCATCCCATTTTTGTTGGGAAGCGTGTCAAGCTAATAGAAGGGAAAGAATATTTAAGAGAGAAAAACAATAAATTGCACAAGAAAAGATAAAATTTACGTGATTCGGCAATTTTTGCCTACTCCACAGCCACACAAAGAATAGCTCTTTATTAATTGAAGAGAGAAATAGGAAGTTTTGGGATGATCTACAAATGAAAATGTAGACCTCTTTTTATAGGCATTTGAATGCCCTGCCGAGATAAGCGCTTACATCATAAGAATGCCGATGTAAGTGCTTACATCATAAGAATGCCGAGGTAATCGCTTACATCACAAGAATGTCGATGTAAGCCCTTACAACATATTTTCATCTCTTTTTGATTTTTCTTTCTTTTGTTTTGTCTACTTTCACATACAACAACAGGTTTGCTCCTATCCGAATATTGACAACTGTTGTGAAAACTCACCTTTTCAACCAGCTCTAGAACTTGCATTGATACTTGTTATTGGAGGAGTGTGATAGTAGAACTTTAATTTTTACCTTTTTGGACTTTTAGTTAGGATTGGGTAGTGTGAAGGAAATAATATAAGGACCCACCGAACATAGTTCCGTCCTTCCAGGTCTTCCTGAGTCAAAATTTCCCCATTCAATAGCATTCTTCTCGCTGAGCAGCCCCTCGACTTCCACTTCTGAGTTTGCTATAAAAACGATGTAAATTGGCCTATGTTAAGTAAGGGGGAAGTAACTATTTTGAATTGGTGTACGGTAAGAAGACTAACAATAAGGGGAAGTGCATGCTATCAAAGTTTTGGCTTAAGGTCCACTTGGTTATTAAATTTTCAAGAATATTAAAATTTAAATGCTGCCAAGATATGGTATAAGTCAGCCTTCATTCTCGTCCCTAAGCTATGTAATTGTTGTATTAGCGTTGATTTATAAGTAGGCATTTTATATTTACTAAATTCTTCCGCAACTCTCATGTAAAGATTGAAGGATTTCTTTCTTAAATTTTTCGATTTCACACATTCTGCAGATTTCTTATTTATCAAAAGAAAAAGTAAAAAATTGGTAGAATATGTTGATAATCCCTTAAATTTGCATGTATATTTCATTGAGACACTCAAACTAAAACATGTTCCAATTGAGCACCCGAACACATGATAAAATGTTTCTATTCAACACTTGTTAGGAAGATTTTGGGAAAATGGCTCTTGTTTTTTTAACGGTGTGACTCTTTTGTTTAACTGAGTGGGAGTTTGTTTTTAATTAATTGGGTTTTTTTAACTGGCTTGTCTTATTATTGTTTATTATAGCTAAGGATTGTATCTGATGTGTGTAATTGAAAGACATGGCATGTTTTTAGTGGTTAACTTTTTCGCGTAATGGGCGGTTGAGAACACGCGCATAAACTTTTACGTTTGACCCGAAAGTGTCCAAACACTTTATCATGTGTTCAAGTGCTAAATTGAAACATGTCTTAGTTCAAGGGTCTAAGAAGTTTAAGGGGTTGTCAATGTATTCCGCGAAAAGAATTTCTCTAGATTCCTTACATGAAATTGTAGCCTTAAAGCCTGAGCAACAACAATAACATACCAAGTATAATTCCACATAGTGGGGTTTGGGAAAGGGTAGTGTGTAGGCAGACCTTACCCCTACCTTGTGGAGGTAGAGATGTTGTTTCCAATAGACCCTCGGCCCAGGAAACATAAGCACCACAGTAATAAAAAAGAAAAACAAGACGGAACAACACCGAGAAACCATGTAAAAGTAGCATAAATAACAACAAGATAGTAAGATGATTGAAATGCAAAAAACGGCAGGTAGTCAAAGAAACCTAATACCAACCAAATGTGAGAGTACGTACTAACACTACCAGTATGAATAATCTAGACTACCTAACATATTATCCTAATCCTTGACCTCCATACCTTCATATCAAGGATCATGTCCTCGGTCATCTGTAGCTGCGCCATGTCATGCCTAATCACCTCACCCCAACTCTTCTTCGGCCTACCTCTACCTCTCCTAAGGCCCTCCAATGTCAACCCGATACATCTCCTTACCGGAGTGTCTGTGCTTCTCCTCATATGTCCAAACCATCTAAGCCTTGCTTCTCGTGTCCTCAATAAGGGCCACACCCATCTTGTCCCGAATAACTTCATTCCTAATTCTATCTAACCTAGTGTGCCCGCACATCAATCTCAACATCTTCATCTCGCTACCCTCATCTTCTAGACATGGGAGCCTAAAGCCCATGGATGATGTCAATTTTATATCACCTCCCCTCCAGGCTTCATATTAATCATTTGACATCATTTGTCACCCATGTTGCTACATGGTCTTAAACTATGAACTCCTAAGATTCTCTGAAGCTAAATCTTACGTCAGAGAACAGATTACTTCTCTTCTATACTTGCCCCTGTAATTTGACACTGGCAGCTTGGACAAAGATATATGGTAATATTGCCGAGGCAAATCAGTCTCCAACTGATGCTAATAATGCAGAAGAATCTTTTCCCAACCATAAGTTTGGAGGTTACATGTGTTGCTAGTGGGAGGTAGCAAGTATTCTGTGGAATTAGTCGACGTGTGGGTAAGCTTATCCGGAAACCACGGTTATCACAGGAAAAAAAAAGGTTTGGAGGTTACCTATACTGTATTATTAGAGATACGTTTTCATCTATTTGACAACACCAGAAAGTCTATTTAGTATGGATAATTGGATATTGCTTGGGGCTTTGGTGATGTAGGAATAACCGTAAAGACAATGGTTATCTTTTCTGCGCTTGCAAATATACAAGTACTGTTCTGTACCTTCTTTGCAAGAACATACTAACATTGATTATTTAAGGTAGAATTGATTAGTCAGCAGTTATTTTAGGACACATCAAGTTCTTTCAGCACCACCTCATATGTTAACTAACCTTTAGTTTAGTTTCTCCTTTGTCATAACATCCACAAGTTGAAGCACCTTCTTACCAAACTAGTTTACGTAGTTCAGCCTGTGAAATCATCTGGACCCTGCAATGCACTTTTTGTGCTTAACTGCTAGTTTTGTTGTCTTAAAAGGGTAAAAGTCTCCTCCTTTGTTCCTCGACAGGAATGCGCAAGGAGTAGTATTGGCAATGAACTTGTGTTTAGTCATTTACCCTCCCTCTAATGACAAATCTCTGACCAGTAACTGCTCTATTACAGAAGCTGTTTGACATTGGCTGTCAATCAACTCTTAAACGCTTTAACGTACTTTTTGAAATTCACAGGGAAGAGTTCTCTTACCCCATTAGTACAATGACAATGAGGTATCATTTAGTGAAACTTCCATGACAATCCGTTTCTAGAAAATCTTTTAGGCCTAACCCTCTTCATTAAATCCATTACCCATATATGAGTGAAATATTCTTCTATTTTTTGCATCTCCTTCTGTGCTTACTAGTGCCCCTGTCGAGTGTGATATGTTGCAAAACGTATCAGATGTTTTGATTTTCTTACCAGATTTCGGTAGACCTTTCAGTAAACTTTTTGTTGCCCATCAAGTATTTTTTTTGAGGGGATATTATTATTGCTTACCATCTATATCAAATGATAAGGTGAAAGACTTATGCCTTACCAAAGTTCAGATGATGCTGGAAGAGCTAAGGCCATTGTGGTTTCACCAATTTGGGTTGTACATTCTTAAAATTTATTCATGGGTTTCAAACATGAATAAATTCTTTGCTTTTTACCCCATTTCTGTTTCTAGATGCTGGCAACCATCTAGGTGATTTGGGCATGTGGAACTTTCATTAAAATGTTGTTTTGGGCATTAAAACTTGTTTTTTGTCTCTTTATGTAATATTTTGGCTTAATGTCATTAACAAATTTGTATGAGACCTTGCACAGATATATAAGAAAGTTTCAGTTTGAAGTCTTGCATTTCTCATTCATTGCCTTTACAGATATATAAGCTGATCACAGTTTAAATATATGATGAAATTATCCTTTCTCTGAAGCAGCCATCTGAATGTAATACGTACGCGGATATTGATGCAGTATATAAATGCCTAAAGGAGCAATATGGGGTCAAAGATGAACAGCTAATACTCTATGGTCAATCTGTCGGCAGTGGCCCAACCGTTGATCTTGCATCACGAGTACCCAATTTACGAGCTGTTGTCTTACATAGTCCAATATTGTCCGGTGTAAGAGTTTTGTACCCTGTCAAGCGGACATATTGGTTTGACATTTACAAGGTGAAATACTCTTAATGGTTATCAGTAATTATTATTCCATCTCCACATATAAAATCTGATTTTGTTATTCCAATTTATTTTCAGAATGTTGACAAGATTGGTGCCGTGAATTGTCCTGTTCTGGTCATTCATGTAAGCTTTCCTTCTTTCAAATGTTTAATCCCTCTATTCTATAATTTTGAATCTCTTTCAAATTCAATATACTTACAAAGACCTTGCAGTGGAGGTTGGTCTGGGGAAGGTGGTGGGGAAGCTATTCTTTTACTGGTTAATACAACTACTGTAGACCTTTCCGTGTTTATACCGCCCAAAGGTTCTGCCTGCCTTGTGCGTTCAAGAATTAGTAGATAATTTCTAAATGAATGGAAGACTCTCAATTGATTGGTCATAGTGTCATAAGGTTGTATAAATATTCAGTGCAAAAGGCATGTAGCGGGACCGGGACCGGGACCACAGGATCTGATCTAGTAGGAGCTTGCCTGTTGGATCCCTGTGAACTGAGTTTGCAGTAGGAAGTCCCGAAGAACTTTTACATGTGTGACATAAATTCTTCTGTTGATTATTGGAAATGTGAATAACCTGGTTTTGGATTAATAACAAATACTTATATTTTTTTTTTGGGG
>MU697949.1:75087-86649 GCA_026770625.1 Nicotiana glauca
GAGTTCTTACCGTTGGGAAGGAGAGAGAAAATATTGAAAGCTGAAAAAGTCTTGTGGGAGCAGTCGATTGTGGGTTCCTTTTTGAAATGGACCAAAAAGGAAATAGGTTCACATAAGCCGGAACAGAGGGAGTAGTAGAAAGTTCAAGGTGTCTTTTAATAGTTGTAGTATTATTAAAAGACTTTTGTTGAAGTGAGTGTTTTGTAAGTAGAAAATTTGTTTCTTAAACAAGTTCTTTGAAATATACTCTCAAACCACAATTTCAAAAATTTGTGCTTAAATTGAGAGCATAAGTGAACCAAACCCCTCTAGGAAGAAGGCGAATAGTAATTCTGTTACTATTCATGAGCAATAACTCCGGAAACTGGCGCTGGATTTTCGCAAATTTGGTGTCAAAAGATACATCTCCTCTTTGCGCACAATATCCAATTGATTTCACCCTCAAATTCATAGCCATTTTTTCCGGATCTTAATTTTCATTTCGCGAGACTGTAGCACGCAGATTTTTTTTCTTTCCAGATTTTAGCTTTTTTTGGATGTGCTTCGCGTCAGTTATGTGAAGTTTTGAGCAGCCATGGATGTGTAACAGTTCCTGATACTGTAGGATCAAATCTGGAGTTTGCTGTTGCTTTGAATAAAACTGTGGATCCAGCAGCATCTACCCTTGTTAATATAGGTGAGGTGGCTCCTATTGAACCAGTAGAAAAATCAACAATTGATAAGAATCTGGATCGGGCTACTAGTGTATTGAATGCAACAAGGAAATCTGATACGCAAGGAATTATCACTAATGCTAATCTGAATAAGAATGCTGCAAGGATTAATGAAATGGAAAAAACTGGACAGGTGCAACAGATGGATGATGAGAATGCATTAGTTTTAGTTGCTCGATCAGGTGGTGAAGCAGAGTCTCAAATTGAGAAACAATCACTGGCTATGGGATGGTCAGTAGCTCATCGATCACCTAGCAAAAAGGTGGCTTCAGAGAAAACAGAAAAATTCAAGTGTTCCAACTCTTTTGATGCTTTGCTTAATGCACATGAGCAAGGTGAGAAGGACATTGTTCCTCCGGGTGATTTGAAGAATAATTTGATCGAGGATCTGATGAGCAAGCAAACACACAGTTCAAATACACCAACACTGCATTTTTCCAGTCCTCACATCGAAAAGATTATAAAGGATGCCCAAAATGCAATGGCAGTGCATACCAATATGGTAAAACAATCAATAGTCACTTTGAACAAATCAGTGTTTGAAATTCCATCACAATCAATGGAGTCGTTTGGTGAGTACGGAGGTGAATCGGGGCAACTAATGCTTTCCACCGGAAACAACAACGAGATTTTACAAGCTAATTTGAGGGGGATGGCAATCAAATCTAAGCTATGGACAGATCAACGCGAGTATGATGATGAGAAATTCAATGGTGATGCGTATGTTGGGAATTCGAGCGAAGAGGATGACCAAGAGAGTGAAGACGAAGATGTGCTCTCAGTTGGCTCACCATCAGATCCTAAATTGGGCAGTTCCATAAAGGCAAATTCCAGCAGCAAACTCAATGCAAAAGCACCAGCGTTTGTGCCAAATATTGGACAACAACAAGGTGGAGTTAGCACAACAGTACCACACAAAACTGAGCAGCTCCAAGGTGTGATAACCAGCACACATGCAACAACACATACAATGAAGGTTTGTCCAGCAGATAGTCCTATAGGTGATCGAGAAGTTACAGCAGTGCAATCTGGACAAAATCAAATTGTTACAACTGTCCCAGTTATTTCAGAGGAGGAGAGAAAGCTTTTGGATGCTATGGTGAGTTCTTCTTCGTTAAATCCTGTAAATCCAAATGCCTATAGCACTGGTCTTGTGAGTAAGAGCAGGAATAAGCTGCAAAAAACTGAACAACATCAAAGTAAGGCAATGGTGACAAATACAAACGGACAATCTGCATTGGTGACACTAGACATCGTCCAAAATGCTCCACAATCTGTGAACGTGGGGAGAGAATTATATGAAGAAGGAGAGGAAGATGCAATGTTACAACCGTGCAGGGCGGAGGCAGCAAGAAAAGGGGATCTATTACCAATGCATAGCGGCAAAGGTAAGAAGACTCATACAAGGAAAAATAGTTGGGATGACAAGGTTAGTGATTTTTTAAATGTTAGGCGACCTCCAATGAGAGTTGCCAAACAAAAGCAGGCTGCCCCAACTACATCAACGAGGTCCAACCGTTCAAAAAAGGAATGATGATTTTTGAATACTTTTTGAACACGGATGAGGAAAACAACAAAGAATTACAAATTGAAGATTTTACAAGTTTGGAAAAGAAGGGACAAGATTTTAATTCCTACTACATTCTATTTTATCATTTTATAAGTATTATTATTTGTAATATCATCACAGAGTATGCTATAAACTCTGTGATGATCATTGAATATTTGGTCCGTTCAAGTTCTTATTTTTTACATGCTTGTTAGTAGGTGAGGTCTTCTTTGCCTCAATAGGATTAGTAAGGTAAGGTTTAACTCGGTTTGTGTTTCCTTGGTCCTATGCCTTTGGAAAAATATCCACACGGCTATGATATTATATGCCCTCGTGAGACTTTGTCGGCCGCTATACCATGAATCCTTTACATGAGGCTGCCATCATAAGGCAATGTGAGGCGCAGAGGAGTGATTATATAGCCAAGGCATATAGGTAACAATACTGGTGCTATTGTCCCCCTTATTTGTACTTTTCCTAATTGTTGTACTTTTCTTTTATTTTATTAATAAAAAAATAGCCCTAGGCGCGCCTAGCGGTTTGCCAAAAAAAAAATTGTGCTTGGAAAATTTATTTTACAAAAAATTTCTTTGTAAACTTAACAAACACGAATTGAAATAAAATAATTGCATGTTCATAAAAAATTTCATTGAGAAGCGCCACCTAAATTTTAATCCATTAAATATATACTAGCTAAATTTGATTATTTTTATTTTTATGTTTTGATAATAGTGGTGTCGGGGCAAGCTTGTGCGTGCCTCGACTATCCTTCGAGTATCTATTAGCTCCCAGTAGCACAAGTACCGGATAACTCTATTCACCAAGGGTTAGGCAGATGAGAAGAAATCACCTAGCATCTTTTGCCTCTGCTGGGATTTGAACCCTAGTCTCCAAGGTTTTCACGCAGTTTATTGGCCGCTATGTCACACCCTTGGTACACTAGCTAAACTTGATCATTATGCATGAATAAGAAGAATTGAGAACACAGAAGGATGCAAATGGGTATTGAAAGTAAGCAACTTTAAAATTGAAAAACTTCAAGCCTAGCCAAACCCTGTGCTACCCTACTTCCATGGCAAATTTAATAGAGAACCAAAATAGTCTTCCAAACTGAAGAGGAGAGTAACTAGTTTTTCTACTATTACTAACCCTCAAGACAAGATAATTACATGAAACAGAGGGCAGTTAACAGCTCCTCTCCTCCCATTTTCTACTTTACTAAGATGCCTAGAAACATATCTGATGTCATGTAACAATAAAACAAGCTTGCTAGTATAAGAACTAATAGAACAGACTCATCTGTTGGTCCAGAAGTTGACTGCGATTGACTGAGAAAATATAAGGATGTTAAGTACGAATTGTTCCGACTAAACTTACCTTCAGCTCATTTGCCATTAGCTCATTGTTCGTATTTGGAATTCCCCACTTCAAAGCTATCTTTGCAATATGACATTTCTCCCACAATTTTATGACGGCTGCAGCCAGACCTTGCAGTTTTCTGTTTCTCCCTTCATATCGTGTCATGAAAAAGTAATTACAATCTCAAACAGGACAAACATAGGCAAGTGTTGCACAAGGTGCATAACCTATTGCAACAAAGTGCTCAAAACTTTAAAATCATCCACGATACAAAATGTCAAACAAGTACAATTAGCTGATTTCTTATCCATGTGTAGCAAAGACCTAGCAACAGTTGAGAGTGCACTTGTATAATGTTCTAGAGACAAGAGGAGAAAGGTGACTTCTGACTTGCTTTCTCTTTAACCTTAAGAGGTTCAAACCGAAGACTCTTTTGATAAATTTATCTACTATCTCCATGTAAATTTAATCATTTTGCTTCCTAGGGTCAATTTGACCAGATTTTGGGGAAAAACACAAGTTCAGGAAATAGAAATAACCTAGGAATTACGTTAAAACAATCTCAAGTCACAAACTCTTACATTGAGAATAATTAAAAATCAATATTTCAACAATCTTAGGCAAATGATTCTTTTGGCCCTCACATGCAGAAGTGACAATTCTATAGTGATAAAAGGAGTACCTTACAAAAAAAAGGCTCCACATACAACATAAATTTAAGACTTGTGAATGACAAACACCGTCACAATTCTGAGTCAAATATAATGTTTCGTTATCGAAAGCCTTTTGAAATTAATTTAGATATTACATATCCACTTTTTAAATGTCTAGACAGTCAAACTGGAAGAAGCATATATCATTGCTAATGCACCGCTAGCAATTTTTCTTGCTTGATATAATCATATAATGGCATAAGCATCACAAATACCAAACGTCATACAACAAGCAAACTACAATTATAAAACAGGAAAATTGTCAATGATAAAGATAACTCGAGTCCAAGTAATCAGTAGAGAGACAGTATAGCAACCCAGGATATACACAAGCAGCAAACATATGCAGAATAAAATTCATGGAGCAATTCATCTGCACAAGATATGCATCATCAAGAACCAGAAACTTACCGAGGACAAAATGAGTTGGCAAAGAACGAGCAAGCTTCCTTAAGTGTGTAAGTTCATCATCAGTCAGCTTTGATCTTGAACGTGGCGGGCAAAGTCTAAATGGTGGCTTAAATCCAGGAACCACTTCAGGAAGCAAATCTGCATCCACAGGTAAAGGCTTTGGCCACCACCAATCAACATAACGAGGTCCTAAGTCATCCAATAATCTATTAGCTTCCCTCTCATACAGTGACTCATTTATTGTTAAGCTATCCTCTTCCGAGCTTTCACCAGTTATCACATCTACCCTGCTCCTACTTGAGTTCAACGATGAGAAAGCACTTGTCTTTTTAAAGGTGTCAGTAGATGAATTGTTTTGTTGACTACGGAGAAAATCATGATGTCGTTTGGGGTCATCCTTCTGTCTCAAAGTATAATCACATCCTCTATAAACAACCAGAGCATTTTTCTTCCTCCAAACTACAAAGCCTCCAGTCTTCATCTGCAGTACAAAAAGAATAACGCACAATTCTATCAAAAAGGACAGAAGATTAACAAAGCAACCTCTTCATTATTGAGCAAAAACTTCTAGAAGCTATGTTTGTATTCTTTAGCAACTGTGAGGAATGGTTTGAGGATTCACACTTATGAAGCATCAAGTTTAGAAAGCTTATTTACAGGCATACAACAGTATTTAAGACCGTGTTTATAGACCAACCTCAATAATTTCTTGAGCTCTGTCCATATTACGACATAAAGGCAGGTCAAATTTGAGCATTGCGAGTTCATTATTGTTCCAAAGCAAGTGGATTTGGTCAACAACAGCCTGTGTTACTCCTGCTTTTTTAACCTTCACCCACTTCTGAATCTGTGCAGCCTCACCCCTCAATCTCTCAAGCAACATTGCATCAAGTTTCAACTCAGCAGCTGTTAAAACTTTCTCCTTCTTCATTTTCCTATACACAATTGTCTCCTCACTCTCCCATGGCATTTTCTCTCCTCTTCTTCCTTCACTCTCTCTTGATAAAATATCAAATTCCACTCTTTCGACTTTGTCCTTTAATTGAAAGTTCACATCCTTCCAATGAGTTAAAGAAGCAGGTGGGAACTGAAATTCAAACTTAGCATCAGTTTCCACATGTGTAAATTCCAAATTTTGTGTTTCTTGGAGCTTATCAATGCTTTGATAAATCTTCTTCATTGCCTTTTTACCTCTTCCTCCACTGACTTTACCAGAAAGTGCATCACTAGGATTTTGGGTTTTAGGAAAGTTGGCATCTTTCTTCTTTCTTGATTTGGATAAGTCCAAAACTTGATTGGGTTCAACAAGAAGAGGACCCCTCATCCATGGAGCAGTAGGGCCTTTAATTCCTGAACTTGAACGTGAAATAGGGTTTGATGTTGACCCATAATCTTGATTTTCAAATTCAAGATTGCATTGTTCCAAGTTTTTGCTGGAATGATTATAATCATTGGGTTTGGAGGAAAAAGTGGTAATTTTAAAATTGAATGATTTGAAAAGAAGAAGTGTTTTGGGTTTGAAAACAAAATTGGAATGGGGAAAGAGGGTCAGTGTATTAGAATTTGGAACTAGAAATAAAGTAGCAGACATGGATATGTTGATAAGAAGTTGCAGTTACTTTCCTTTTTCTCAGTTCCAAACTACTCTGCAGACTGCAATCCTTGCCGAGGAATTTCACTTTATGTCAACTAAAATCATAAGTAAAATTTTCTCACCACACGTATCACGCTTTCTTTACATTTTGTATATCATTTTAGTATTGTTCTTACAATATTTGCGAATTCAAATTATTAATTTTTCTATTTTTTAAACTTTGAATAGCTTTTTTTGTATAATTAACTTTTCACTACGTCCACTATTATTCACAATTCAATTTATATTTTAAAATTATTGTAATCAAATATCAGTCATATAAAATTGGACGAAAAGCTTCATTTATTTGAATAATCAGAATTACAATACTTTTATTTTTATTTTTATTTTTATTTTTTTTATATATATGCAATATATTGTTTACTATCATTTCTCACAAATTAAAGCAATTTTAGAAGAGTCGTGTTAAAATTGTAGAAATCTATTTTATTATTATTATGGTGTTCGTCTTTGTTATCATAGTTGGTTGTTAATGCTCTCAAATTACGATTATAAGAGGTTTTTGAAATGACTGATATATTCTTCTCATCAAGTCTCAACTACATACTAAATATTCTTTGCAGTAAATTCTCGAGCAAAAAAATGAAGTTGCATTCAAGCAGAGTCACCAACCAGAGCCTAGAAATCAGCGTATTTACTACATATAATTTAGTTTTAACTCATATAACAAATTGGATATTTGACCAACATAACATGGTAATACGTTATATTCATGTGAAACATTTGGCTTTCGTTAGTTAATAATTGCATTGTATATTTCTATAATTTTGTAATTCAATAATTACGCGGTCATAACAACTCCAGTTAAATGTCTTGTCTTGTATTCTTGCTGATTATACATCAATAACTCTTAGCATATAGGGGTCAAAGCGTGCATAGTAAAAGTTCAGAGTGTACAAGTTAGTTAGGAGGAATTAGTTTGTTAAGTTGGTTAATTGACAGTTGGACATGAGATGTCCTTTAGCTAGTGGAGAAGCTGTATATACAACCTTGTATGTAACACGACAAATCAGACTTGAAGAATTACAATTTCATTTTCTCTTCTTCCATTCTCAATTTTCTCTCTCACAATTGAACATGGAATCAGAGCGGGATTTGGTGGGACTGTAATTCAGATCTAGTTCCAGCGATATTCAGTTTTTCGGCAGGAACACAGAGGTGAAATACAGAATAAAGAAATACTGAATATCTTTTAGCTCAATTTCAAGCGGCCACGACAGATAATGAAAACATCTCATTCGATCATAGTCATTCGTTATTTTTGCAAGCTTCAGACGCTCTTGGACTAGTCTTAATTCTGATGAAGCTCACAAGCCCAGAAAATTACGCATTGTGAAGCAGAGCGGTAAAATTGGCACTCCGAGGAAAGAGCAAGCTTGTATTTGTGGATGGATCGTGTGTAAAAAGTATGTATAAAGGTGAATTAGCAGAGAAATGAGAAAAATGTAATGTAATTATTCTATCGTGGATTGGTAGTACTGTTTCGAATAAGTTGATGCCTAGTATTATATATGCAAAGAAGGTATGGGTTGATTTTCAGGAAAGATTTGATAGGTCAAATTTAACAAGGATATATCATCTTTGGACTGCTATTGCGACCTTGAGACACGGAACAGACTTGGTCACTAGCTATTATTCGAAGATGAAGGATCTATGGGATAAACTGGATGCCATAGCACCTTTGGCTTCATGTAACTATGAGGAGTTTGGGCCTTCAGCGGAACTTCTGAAAAACATTCGTCTATTGCAATTTCTTGTGGGAACGAGAGTTATAGTAATATCCGAAGTAATGTCTTGGCAAAAAGGCATATGATTACGGTGAATGAAGCTTATGCAATAGTTACACAAGAAGAAAGTCAAAGAACCCTAGGAGTCATAGATACATTGAAGAATCCTCTTACAATGCTGGCTAATAAAGGTTATAAGTTTAAACCTAAGAGGATAGGATTAATCTGTAATCATTGTGGTTACAAAGGACATCTAAAAGAAAATTGCTACAAGATAGTAGGGTATCCACCAGATTTCAAAAGCAAGAAGAAAGGGCAAAACTCAGGAAGCAGGACTTATGTGAATATTGCAACTAGTGAAGAGAAGCAGGTGCCAATGCTGCCGACACAAGGAAATTTCTTCATTGATGAGCAATATAAATAGTTGGTAAATTTGTTGCAGAAGACTACCACAGATGAGTGTTCCACTAATACTGCACGTATCATTACTTTAATGACAAATGCAGCTGCTAGTGATCAAGTTTGGATAGTAGATTCAAGTGCTACTTGACATGTGACACATTGTAATAATGCCCTAAATAACATTAGAAAAGAAGATCATAGAGCAGATGGAGTACAATTGCCTACAGGTAGTAGAGCAGAAATTACACATACTGGAGATGCAGTAGTTTTAGGAAATAAAACTATTGAGGGAGTATTGTATATGCCAGACTTTAAATTCAACTTATTGTCAGTGTCTAAGCCCACTAGGCAATTATGTTACTCAGTTGGATTTTATCCTGATTTCTGTATATTTGAGGGTCTTTACAATGGCAAGGTGATAGGGATTGATAGAGAAAATAATGGGTTATACCTGATAAAAGAAAATTTACCAACAACAACCATCAGCTTCTTAAAGGAACATGGAGAAACAACATTATGGAATCTAAGGCTAGGTCATGCATCAACAAAGGCAATGCAGCATATCTCAGAACTAAAGAATAAGATACAAGCAGCAAGGGAGAACAACTGTGAAGTATGTCCCTTAGCAAGGCAGTGTTGATTACAATTTCCACTTAGTAGCACTAGATCAAGTAGTTTTTTTTCAACTCATACACATGGATGTTTGGGTACCTCATAAGGTACTTACATATGACAGAAAGCATTATTTTGTCTCAATAGTAGATAACTACAGCAGATTTACTTGGGTATGCTTAATACAGTCTAAATGTGAGGTAGTTACTGTAATAAAGAACTTTCTTGCAATGATAAATACTCAGTTTGAAGCTACTATGAAGATTGTTAGATCAGATAATGATACAGAGTTTTTCAACTCTCAATGCAATACTTTATTATTCTCTGGGAATTATACACCAAAGTAAGTGTCCATACACCCCACAACAAAATGGGGTGGTTGAACGAAAATATAGGCATATACTGGAGGTTGCAAGAGCCTTGAAATTTCAAAGCTCAATTCCTAGGAAATTGTGGGGTGATTGTGTAAGAACAACAGTATATTTGATAAATAAACTGCCTACTAGTATCTTACATAGAAAATCTCCTTATGAGTTGTTGTTTGGAAAGCCAGCAAAAATAGATTACTTTAGGGTGTTTGTTGCTTATGTTATGCAAGTAACATGCCTAAAGGTGATAAGTTTGCAGCTAGAGCTAAGAAGGCTATTCTCATTGGCTATTCAGAAACACAATAAGTGTTTTTGTTAGCAGAGATATGATAATTAAAGAGCAGATTTTTTCTTTTCAGAATGTATAGAAGATTTATTTCCTTCTCAACCTCCAGTTGTGGAAGTAAATAGATATCAACCACAAGCACGTGTGGTTAAAACTACACCTCAAGACATACAATAGTCGATGAAAATATCACTATAGAGGTCGAGACTGCTAATATGGACTTAGTCACAGACCATGCAGAATCTTGTGATGATCATGAGACTTCAGATAATCAACATTCAGCCACAGTTCATGCAGAGTCTGGTGTGAATCATGAGGTTCCAACATATGCTTCAGTAAGTGAGGATCTCATTCTTATCATCTTGGAACCAGAAGTTGAGACAAACATAGAAGAAGCAGGACCAGTATAAGTACTCTCACAACCACCATCTATAGAATGAGACACTAGGAAATCTACTTGACAAGGAAAAAAGGCCTCCTATTTGGCTTAAGAATTTCTTCACGAATGCCAAGACACATACAAATATTGTGTACTCTATCTCTAATGCCCTCTCTTATGATCATCTATCTCCTGCCTACCAGTTATTCCTTAATGTTTTTTCAATTTTAACTGAACCTCAATCCTTTAAGGAAACTGCAAATGATCCAAGATGGATAAAAGCCATGGATCAAGAAATTAGACCACTTGAAGAAAATCATACTTGGGAAGTGGTAGATTTACCAGAAGGAAAGAAACCAATTGGTTCTATATGGGTGTTCAAGATCAAATATAAGTCATCTGGTGAGATTGACAAATTTAAGGCACAACTAGTAGCAAAAGGATACACACAACAAGAAGGGCTAGACTATCATGAGACATTCTCACCAATTGCCAAAATGGTAACTGTGCGAACTGTTTTAAGCATAGCAGCCTCCAAGGGATGGATCTTCTATCAAATGGATGTCAATAATGCATTCCTACAATGGGACCTTTATGAAGAAGTTTACATGGTTTTTCCACAGGGTTTCAAACGACATGGGGAGCTCAATCGGTTGTCCTCTCCGATTGGCGAACGTCGAAAGAGAAGGCGGAGGAAGGAACAAAGTTTGCATATTATTGAAATTACTCTATGGCCTGAAACGAGCTTCAAGACAGTGGAATACTAAGCTCACAGATGCCTTAGTGGGAGCAGGGTATCAACAAAGTGCATATGATCATTCTCTATTCACCAAACAGACATCACATGACATTGTGATTATATTGGTGTATGTTGATGATCTCTTGAACACATGCAGTAATATTTCCCTAGTAGAAGAGGCCAAAAGCACATTGCATAACAACTTTAAGGTCAAGGATTTGGGTGAGCTCAAGTATTTTTTTTGGGGATTGAAGTGATGTGATCAGACAAAGGAATATTATTAAATCAAAGAAAGTATGCACTAGAGTTAATCTCCTCCACAATACTGGATGCTGCTAAACCTGCATCAACCCCTATTGAGCTCTCAGAAATTCACCACCACAGAGTATAGGGATGGCAAATGGGGCGGGGCAGGGTAGGGCGGGGCAGGGCAAGCCTTGACCCGCTAAAATTTTGACCCGCCCTGCCCTGCCCCATTTAGCCTTTTGTCAGAATTTCGCCCTGCCCCGCCCCGCCCTATTAAGCCCTGCCCCGTTTAGATTATTTCTTTTTCATTTTTTTCTCTTTATTTTTTATTTGCAGTATGTTTTTAATTTCTTTTACCTTTTCAATTTTCTATTTAAATATTTAAAATTGACATGTCAATAAAA
>MU697949.1:88185-102219 GCA_026770625.1 Nicotiana glauca
CCCGCCCTGCCCTGCCCCATTAAGACTTTGCCCTGCCCTGCCCCATTAAGGTTTTGCCCTGCCCCGCCCTGCCCTTCCCCGCCCCATTTGCCATCCCTAACAGAGTATGACAAACATATTGGGCACAATGGACATGAAGAGCTGCAAGATGTGGGGAGCTATCAGAGACTGGTAGGCCAGTTACTCTACTTGACCATCACACGACCTGATATTTGTTTTGTTGTGTAAGTCCTCAGTCAATTCATGCAACATCCCAAACAATCACACTTAACTGCAACACTTCGAGTGGTTAGATACATTAAAGGATCACCTAGCCTTGGTATTTTTCTCAAGAAGGGTCATATCACTCATCTTTCTAAACACACGTAGGTCGATCACTGGTTATGTTGTTAAGCTAGGGGATTCCTTGTTATCATGGAAGTCAAAGAAGCAGTGGACAGTGAGTCGTAGCTCAGCCGAAGCTGAATATAGAAGCCTTGTTGTAGTAATAGCTGGGGTTACTTGGCTTGTTGGACTGTTGCAAGAATTGAATATTGACATTCATCAGCTTGTTGATTTGTATTGTGATAGTAAAGTTGCACTTTAAATAGCAGCAAATCCTATTTTTCATGAAAGGACAAAGCATATCGAGATAGATTGTCACTTTGTTCGAGAGAAGATTAAGAATGGCTTGCTTGCTCCTCATCACATTTCGACCAAACTTCAGTTGACTGAACTCGTGACAAAGGGACTTGGTGTTGCTCAGCATTCATTCCTTCTCTCCAAGCTTGGAGTGTTCAATGTTTCCATCCTCCAACTTGAGGGGAGTCTTAGCCTATAGGGGTCAAAGAGTGCATAGTAAAAGTTAAGGGTGTACAAGTTAGTTAGGAGGAATTAGTTTGTTAAGTTGGTTAATTGACAGCTGGACATGAGCTGTCCTTTAGTTAGTGGAGAAGCTGTATATACAGCCTTGTAGGTAAGGAGACAAATTAGACTTGAAGAATACAATTTGATTTTCCCTTCTTCCATTCTCAATCTTCTCTCTCACAGTTGAGCAATAACAGAATGAGAAAAATGGGCCAGTTTATTTGACAACCAAGCCAAATGTGCGACAAAGCATCACATCAGCAGTGTACGTTGTATAATCATAGCACAAACATATAACTTCACAGCACAAACATTTAACTAAAAATTAATTATTCTCCTATAGGCTTATGTGCTCCACGTAGTGTATGTAGAAATCACAATGAGTTATCACAAGTTCACAACCAACATATGGACTATCAAAAACTGGGACATAGATTAGCCTGAAAGTTTTTGTCCCACTGATTTTATTAAATATAAGGGAAGAACAGACATGAGATGACATAATCAGCCTACAGAATTGTTTTCAGTCTACAACTTAAACTACTCCCAAAAAACTTTACATCCATCAATAATTGGAAATACACGAGACAAATTCTAACATTCCACAGGTGGCCTAACAACTACGACAATGAACAGCAAGGAACATCCTTGGGTGCAAATCAAGTACATTACATTTTCTTGGCATCCTCTTCAATGGGATCACGAAGAGTTCCAAACATCCAATCCATCCATATTGTGTAATGACCATAATTATGGCGGTATGTCGTATGGTGAATGGTATGATAGCCAGCACCCATTATAGGAAACACCTTCCCATGTATGCAGTCATGAATATTAGCCGTCCATAAGGCTTCCACAAAAATGAGTGCTATGTGTGTAGTAAAATGCATTGGCACCAGGAATAGAGCTACAACGTGTGGCACTGCCTGCAGTATTCCATCCAATGGGTGGAATGCCAATCCTGAGTAGCAGAACATGTTGATTATTATGAAGCTCTCGGAAGTGAACTATGACTATGGGCAGATAAACCATAAAAGAAGCTATGACATTCAGAGGTCAATTTGTGACAATTTAGCAACCAATTTCCTAGAATGGATATGCATTGCAAAGAACTGAGGCTTATAAAAGGTTCATAATGTCAGAGATAATAGATGGTTACAAAAGACAAAGCAGCGACAACTTAGTAATGTTTTACTTCCAGGGCTATGTATTTACATTCTGAAACTGATTTAGACGGGAGGAAGAAAATCTATGGCCGAAAGCAAAAGTTTCAATTTTCATTTTGCAGAAATTCTTAGTATCCTATAGTTCTTGTTCAGGTTCTTGTGGAAAACTTGTTTGGAAGAAAAAGAGGCTCTCCATAATGCTGGATTTTTGGTTATCCTTTTTAGTAACTATTTCTCTTTATCTTTTTTACCAAAAGGCATAAAAAGCAAACGAGCTTTCTTCACTTACAAAAAGAAAAACAAGTGGATGTATATGGAACTATGTGTATTTATACAAGAAAAAGAGCCGAGTTCGGTGCACACAAGTGGCTGTGCAGGTGAGAAGAGAGAAGATAGGGAGGGTATTTTTTTCTGATGAAAAGGTAGGAAGAGAAGATTGGGAGGAACTATGCTGCTGTGCATGGGATTAGTGGCTGTCCTGCAGAGAGAGATAAAAGAGTGGATTGGAACATACAGTTTGCACGTTGTGGGTGTGATTCGAATGGTCAATGCAATAGTTTGTAACATACATTATTTTTCTCTTTGTGGTGGAAACATAGGAAACACCTTTTAGCCATTTTTCAAAATGTCCAACTTTTGAGAAATTTGCTTAATTATTTTTCTCTCCTCAATCCTATCATGATTTCTAGTTTCCCACAAAATGATAAGAGAAAATAAGAACATTTTTTTGACCAAACACTAATTTGCTCTTTCAAGTAATCTGGATTTCGTACAGAGAAACATTTAAAAGGTAAGAGATGAAATTCCAATGAATTGCTTTGTTCCCATCGTCTTTATTTCAATTCAAGTACTATTCATGAGAGGCTTATAGTAGTCTTGGTAAAACGAGTCTAACCAACCACTTCAGTCAATCCTCCGACCAAGAAAGAAAAAGGTGATGACACAAGACTAGGATGTAAAAATTTACACATTAGTTTGTCCTCAGAACTAGCTTCCCAATATTATAGCCATCATACAGGAAATACAGCATTAGTTCGACAAATTATCAAGAAGTACCACAGAGAAACCTAACAGCTGCGCTAGCTACAAGCTGTTATCACAAATAAGCCACAATTATGAGATGACTAGACTTGAGAGCTTACCAGCAAAGGGGGAAAGTGTATTTTGCTTGTTGTAAATATGATGTGTAGCATGCAGATATTTGTACAGAGGTTTTATGTCATGCAACTCCCTATGCATCCAGTAGATCCCAAACTCCACTATTACAAGATAAATAGCCGCATAGATAACATAGGAAAGCCATCCAACATCACTTGTTCTTGCATAACATTTTGTCCATCCATTTTCAATCATGTACTCAGAAAGTGATGGAAGGGCACAGTACCACGGCATCGCTTTCATGGCAACTGATATTTGCAAGAGCATTGCTTTGTTCGAAGGGATGGCATCTGCAATAAAAAAGTTCATGAGCCCATAATTTCTCCTTTTCACCAAACGAACATCACAGGTAAAAATATGAAGTAAGATTTAACCTTATCTTTATCGAAGCATAAGAAAAATGGAGTTGTTAGATCCATTGAAAAATTGACATCCATATTTAGAACTAAAAGGACCATTAATTAAAACAAATATAAGATCAGCTTGTAAAATTCAACAACCACTGATATTATCTTGAGATAATTGAGGAGATTTGCTCTGGAGATCATTAATAGGAATGCGATCTAGTTCAGATTCATAGTCATCAAAAAGCAGAATCACTAGCTTAAAATTTGATAAAACAGAAAATTCGTAATTGTTTTTCAAGGTTATAAATAATTGATCTACATAACACAATGTAATGTGAATGCATGCGTAGCCTTTTTCCTACTCTTACATATACACTTAAAATACTGTAGCACGCACAAATGACACATCACATATTAAGGTAAACGTAAATTATGTAAAAGAAATTCAAAAAAACAAACATAAAGAGGGCAAAGAAAAAGAAAAATTCTTACCTTTGGGAATATATACATTGCGTTTCAAGTGATAGATGTAGAAGCACCAGAGGAAACCGGAGATGAAGTAAAGCAGAACTCCACCAATGTAGTTACGGAGCCATCCCTGAAGCATGTGAGGAAGTGGTCCCCACCATGATTCCGGCAGGAATGTACCCAAAACCAGCCGATTGTAAAACGATGTCTCCTCCACAAACTGTTTCAAGTAATCATCCATCTCCGACGAAAGTGGTCGGGTCGGGTTTGAACAGATTCCGACGGCGGTAATCCGGTGAAGAGGGTGAGAAGCGGAGGAAGATGGATAAAACAACTGGCTGTGTAGGGCGACAACTATGTGTGTTTCTGGTCTGCGCCACTATTTAATACAGGAATAGATTCCCTTTTGGACTTGCCCATCATAATGAGCTTAGCTTTGACAAAGGATTCTACTAGTACGTAATAAAATATTATCGTATTAAATAATGATAGTTTTTGATAGAGATTTTCATGATATTGTGTTTCTTTGTATATAGTCAAACCTTTCTATCACAATTTATTTGTTTGAATATTCTTAAATATTATAGTAAATTATTATTATGAAAATATATTTTATAATAGAATATAATATTTAATTCTAAAAAAAGCTGACTTTTATAAAAAAGTATTACAGTATTATATCAAAATATTAGTATTATAGAAAGGTATAACCGAAAAAATAAAAGAGAAATAAAGCAAGTTGTAGTGACAGTACTAGAGTTTTTTCGGGGCAGGATAAGTACTCTTCTCTGCTCTGTCCTCACCCCACTTACATTTCACATTTACATATTCCTTTATTTTCGTAACAAAATTAAATAATTCTTATTACGAAAGTACTTTCCTCAAATTAACGTTCAGTCCAATATTTAAAAGATTACATCATTTTTAGGGTCCGGAACCAAAATATAATTCTTTTAGACTCAAAGTATACAAATATATGGTAAAAAAAATGTTATATATAGTGTCACAATACCTGGCGCTATACATTAACGGTAACTTCACCGTTAATGTATAGCGCCATTTATTGTGGCGCTATACTGCAAAAGTTGACACAAACTTGTATAAAGCCACAATAAATGACGCTATACCCTTTTAGATAACATCTCATTTGACGCAAATTATGAGGTCCACTATAGTGTGGTAGTACTTGATATACAAGGACAGGTTTGCATTAGTATTACCTATTTTTAACTATTTATCCAATTAAATTTAATTTCTTTTTGTAATGTAACATTTACAAAAAGGATACAATATAAGTAGTTAATATAAGTAGGATATAATGAATCGCCACATTTACAAAAAGGATACAATATATTATTAGTTAAAGTTTTTAACTACTTAAGAATATCACTTAATTTTGCATAACTACTAAGTGTGAATAAGTAGGGATAAATAATATTTTTAATGATAAGAGATACAACAATAACGTTAGGTTAAGCGCAAAATTTTTAAATTCTTTTTATTTCTAACACATATTAAAAGGACTATTAGAGCTTGTGATTTTTATAAATATGATATTTCTATAGCTATAAGAGCATATCTTTAAGAGTAAAATAAGAAATTTAAAATTAAAGAAAATATCAAATATAAAATTATGAATATATTATTAAATCATGTAAAATGAAACGATGGAGTTAATCTTTGAGAAATTATACTCAATTAGCATAAGAGAAAGATATTTAGTTCCAACTGTAGGTTGCTTTAAACAGAACGATAAGTACATCCTACGAAAATTTGAAAGAAATGACCAGCAAAATCGTTTAATTTTGAAATAAACGGAATAACTATGTTTTGTAAATAAAATCGTTTATCAAAGGATTAGATATGAAAAAGTATTTCTTAACCTCGATTGTCTTTTGAGGCCTCTTTTTAAATTTTCGCTTATCTTTGATTACAAATATAATTACCAATCCGGTACATGAAATATTATTCAAATTAATATTTGTATATAATTTTGTAATGTAAAATGTGTGTCTCATTTACGTCATATTATATGAGTGCTTATTGTCATTTTTTTCCTTTTACACAAAAGAATACTTTGTTGATCAAAAGACATAACATTGTAGGTCGTGAATGTAAATAATTTGAAATGTGACGATACATTGTATCCTTTTTGTAAATGTTACAAAAAGAAATAAATTTAATTGGATAAATAGTTAAAAATAGGTATTAATGCAAACATGTCCTTGTATATCAAGTACCACACTATAATGGACCTCGTAATCTGCGTCAGATGAGATATTATCTAAAAGAGTATAGCGCCACTTATTGTGGCTTTATACCAGTCAGTGTCAGCTTTTTCAGTATAGCGCCGCAATAAATGGCGCTATACATTAACGGTGCAGTTACCGTTAATGTATAGCGCCAGGTATTGTGACACTATATATAAAATTGTAACTTCTTTTTTTTTTACCACTTATTTGTGTACTTTGAATCCAAAAATATCATATTTTGGTTCCGGACTCATCATTTTTATGTAAAGTACAAATATGTTAAATTATTTTTCCGAAAGCACTTAAACATGCTTCATCTGTCTTGGTGTTAAGTACTATTTGACAATTGAATGTCTTGGTGTTAGTAATTGATCAGTCATCCACCTCAACTACGTTTGATTTTAGCTTTGAAATTATTTGATGATTGACCAGTATATTCTTTGTCTATTCGATATTAAAGATTTGTACAATTTAACAGCGACGTCTACGGTCTATCTAACTTTAAGGAAACCACTGGAATAATGAAAGATTACATGTCTTTTCCTTTAGAGTCGGTTTGGAAAATCACCCAGTAATTAGGATTGATATAATTATTTGGGTAGTAATTACACAGTTATATAATTACGATGACATGTTTGTTTGTCATAGTATAATTACAGTATAATTATGAGTTTACTGTTTGGTTTCGCAAGTGTCATTACGCAGTTAGATTGAATTTTAAATTAAGTAATTATCAAAACTTAAAAGTTAATATAATAAATATATGCATATATTTTTTATAAGTATGAATGATATTATATTTTATATTTAAGATGTATATTTTTCGTTGAATATACATTAATTTAGCAATCATATATTTATAACTAATATTATAAAAATAATTTATTTATTTTTTAAATTAATAATATTTAGTTTAGATACTTACGAAAATTAAAAATATGCGTTTTGTAAGAACATCATGAAATTCATGCTTGATAAAATAAATTAATATTTATAAATATAATATCATAACATTATTCAAATGTTTGACAAAACTATTCTATCAATTCTAACTAAAAAATGAACAGCATGCAATGTGAGCCAATACTACTGTAGACAATGAAATTTTAATAGGTCAAGATAAGTCCTAATTTTTAGACAACTAACTATTAGGAGTCTATTAGGGTTACTTGGTGGTTACTTCACCAAAACCCTAATTTATGCCTATAAATAAGGCAAAATGTATCCTTCAAAGTTGATCTCGAAATTTCATTTAAAAACTTTGAAATATTCACAAAGAGATCAAAGACATTAAATATTGTCTTTCTCAAGGCCGCCGAAGTGATCAACATATGTTCTTCCTTTTCATGGAGATCAAATACATTTGAGTAGGTCAGCATCATCCTATGTTCGAGAAATACGCCGCCAAGGCCCTCGAATCACGTAGAATAAATCGGAGGGAAGAATCAAGGGATAAACAGAGTTGTAACCTGCAATGTTTATCAATAAAATTATTTTTTCTTTATAGTTGTTTGTGACTGCAGTTTTATTTTTCTTTGCATAAATTTGTTGCAACAACTACTAAAACAAGAAAATTAGAACTATGAATCTAACATAAGTTCAAAATTCAAAAAAAAAAATTAACATATGTCAAATTCCAACGTTATAATAGTAAGTTCCAGTGTAACTTAAGATTAGGGAACATGATAAGTTTCCTATTTAGAACTGCAATGGAATGTCGGAGTCGCACCCTAAAGGAGATGACTGAGAAGAGAGAATTCCACTATCACCCTAGATGTGCAAAGCTGGAAATAACTCACCTATGTTTTGCTGATGACCCGGTGATATTCTCAAAAGGTGGCATTTCATCAGTAACAGAAGTACAACACAGCTTCAACCAGTTCTCAAAGGCTTCAGGATTGCAAGCAAATTTAGGAAAAAGCTCCATTTATTTTGGAGGTATATCACAAACTGATCAAGAACTGATACTGAGGAATCTGGGATTCACAAAAGGATTATTGCCATTCAAGTATTTGGGAGTTCCTTTATCTACCAAGAAGCTGAAAATAATGCAGTGGCAACCCCTCATTAAGAAGATAGTGGCAAGAATTACATCATGGACAGCAAAAAAATGTAATATGCAAGTAGAACTCAACCGATAAGCAGTGTGTTATTTGGAGTTCAATCTTACTAGGTTCAACTGTTTATACTACCAGCAAAGGTGATGAAAGCAGTGGAAGGATTCTGTATGAGTGACTTATGGATAGACAACAATGTAAAACAAAGAAAGCATTGATCAATTGGGACATAGTGTGCTCGCCAAAAAGTAGTAGAGGATGGAATTTGATAAACTTAAGACTATGGAACAAGGCTGCTATAATAAAGTTATACTGGGATCTGGCAAGCAAAAAAGACAAGAAGTGGATACGGTGGATTCACACATACTACATAAAAGGACAACAACTGAGCATTTAGCATTGCCAAAACAAGCAAATTGGATGGTGAGTGTCACGACCCAAAATCTACTAAGGGTCGTGATGGCGCCGGACACCACTGTCAGGCAAGCCAACACCAAGAAGTTAATTAAATTCTCATTTCTTTTGTAATTATTGAAATTATTTCTTTCTTTACCTTAAAGAATAATAATGAAATTCATTGAAATAAAATGAGGTCTTCAACAAACTAATTATTAAATAATCCCATACTCATCCCAAAATATGGTGTCACAAGTGCATGAGCTATTTCTAGGAAATATTAAATGAAGTACAATAACTGTTCGAAATAAAAATTGGACAGAAAGTAAATAAATATGCTGAAAGAGACTATATTGGCTACGGGTCACCTCGAGTAATGCAGCTCACTTAGTCTCCGTATCATACATGCTGCTACGCCCAGTTGGCCACTAGAAATACATGTGTCTGTGCAACAAAAATGCACAACAAGTGTATCATAAGTACGAAAATAATGTTTACTCAGTAAGTATCCCGTCTAATCTCGAAGAAGTTGAGACGAGAGGTCGATTTCGATACTTACTAGTGGTCCAATAATGATACGCCAATAATACAATAAATCAAAGATTTTATAAACATGGTTGCAACTCAATAGAATAAAGCAAACAAACAATTCTTTCTTCATAAGAAATTACCAAATTCCTTTTCATTATTAATATATTTATCTCAGGCCAGGGAGAATGAATATCAATATTTATAAATCTCAAAGCAAACATTACAAGCATGCACAAATTATGCCGAGGTCGTATGGTCCGATCCAATAATATTTAAACTGTGCACTGCCAGAAGGTCGAATGGCGCGAACCATAAATGCATCTATTACCCCTCTCACGAATCATACATGCGACGCGGTCAAATATAAATAAACAATCACCTTGCTCACGAATCATACATGCGACGCAGGTACACATAGAAACACATATTCAAATAGTCAATCAGGACATTCATCAAGGAAACAATTATTCAAGGAGGTGTAAATTTCCTTCTTTTTTTTACAAGTCAAGAAAATAAAGTTTAACTCTTTTAGCAAATTATTTGTCACTTCGATATAATTTAAGAAATTTAAACTATCAATAAGGTTACATTTATTACAAGTAAGCATGCTTTTGGGTCCTAGACTACCCGGGCATAAGCATAATAGTAGCTACGTACGGACTCTCATTACCTCGTGTGTACGTAGCCCCCGTAAATAGCAGCACATATTTAATTAATTCACCTACAGGGACAATTCCCTCTTACAAGGTTAGAAAGTAGACTCACCTCGTTTCGAAGTTCCATAACCGCATTCAACGCCCTTCTGAATACTCAAATTGATGCACAATGTTCCAAAACTAGCCAGTGATTATGTAAACCCATTAATACATATTCAATTACTCATAATAATCCAATTTATAATAATTTCTAACCCCGATAAAAAAGTTGACAAAAATCCCTCCGGCCCACGTGCCCGGATTCCAAAATTTTTCAAAGATAAAGTTTACCTATAACCTCACGAACTCAAATATACAATTTACTCTTAATTTCATTCCCAAAATCGTGGTCAAAATCCAAGAATGCCAATTTTTAAGTTTTCTTCAAACCCCAAATTTCTACCAATTTACATGCTAAAATCCATACATAATCAATATATTTAACTCAAGATAGGTGGTGTTAGCTTACCTTGTCGTTGATGATGAAAAACCCCCACTTGAAGCTCTCCAAAAATCGTCCAAACAAGAGAAAGATGAAAGAATATGGCCAAATCCCGACTTTAAAACAACTCACTGCCCCCAGCTTTTCCGCACTTGCGGTCACTTGACCGCTCCTGCGGTTCCACAGGTGCGGCCACCCTACCGTATCTGCGGTCTTTCACCCGGCCCTCTCCTTCCGCTTCTGCGCTTCTCCTTCCGCAGGTGCAGTCCCGCTTCTGCGGCTACATGACCGCATCTGCGGTCCTAGCCTTCTCCCTTCTCAACCGCATTTGCGCCCCTTTGGCCGTTTCTGTGGCTCCACACCTGTGGCCAAAACCTCACAGGTGCGGTTACACCAGATACCAGCTGCTGGAATCTTTATTCAAATTCCAAATTTGATCTGTTAACCATTCGGAATCTACCCGAGGCCCCTCGGGACCCCAACCAATCATACCAACCAGTCCTATAATATAATGCGGACCTACTCGAGGCCTCAAATCACATCAAACAATGCTAATATAATGAATCGACCTCCAATCCAAGCTTAATGAACTTTAGAATTTCAAACTTCTATATTCTATGCTGAAACCTATCAAATCACGTTCGATTGACCTCAAATTTTGCACACAAGTCACATTCGACATTACGAATCCACTCCAACTTTCGGAATCGGAATACGACCCTGATATTAAAGTCCACTTCCGATCAAACTTCTCAAAAACTTTCAAATTTTCAACTTTGGCCAAATGACTCCAAAATGACCAACGGACTTCTGAATTCACATCCGATCGCGCCCCCAACACCAGAATTAGCATATGGAGATATTCCCAGACTCGGAATTCTAAACGGACACCGCTAACACTAAAATACATTTCAACCCAAACTTATGAAATTCTTTCAAAAATTCTAACTTCCACAATAAGTGTTGAACGTTTCCGAGTCTTCCAAAACCCGATCCGGACATACGCCCAAGTCCGAAATCATCATAGAAACTTGCTGGAACCTTCAAATCCCAATTCCGAGGTTGTTTACTCAAAATTCAATCTTAGTCAATTCTTTCAACTTAAGCTTTCTAAATGAGAATTTTCTCTCCAAATCAACTCCAAACTTTTCGGAATTCAATTCCGACCATGCGTATAAGTCATAATACCTGATGTGGAGCTGCTCATGGCTCCAAACTGCCGAACGACGTGCTAGATCTCAAAATAACCGATCGGATCGTTACAGTGAGGAAAATTATGGAGGCAAAGAATATCTTAGAGTAAGAAAGTATAAATATCTACACAGGCAAAAGTGTCATTAAACAAATCTATCTTCATTTGCCGGGAGAACAACCTCGAATCCTATGAAAATGTTTGATGTTTGGAAATGCTAGAAAACTAAAAGATAGATTCACTATTTGGTTACAAATGCATAACAGACTTTTAACATCAGATAGGCTGAAAAAATGAGGTATGGAGATTGAGACAAAGTGTAACCTATGTCACAAAGCAGAAGAGTTAAGGGATCATTTGTATGTGAAATGTGACTACATGAAGGCAAAATGTGACTACATGAAGGCAATGATGAACAAGATATTGTAGTGGGCACATAACCAAAAACATAACAACAGGTAAATGGGAACAACATGTACAGGAAGTGATCAAAAGAGCAAGGGAAAATCAAGAGAGCTCAACTCTTCAAGATGCTATACGACGCAATACACTACATATGGATAGAGAGAAACAAAAGGATTTTTGAGAAGATAAGTGTAGGATGAGAAAGAATAGCAAAGGAGATTGCATGTGTATATTGTGTGCAAGCTCCTCCTAGAATAGGTAAAATATTCCATAGATATAAATTCTAAACAGAAGTCTAGGAAGAGAATGGGATTACTGTAAATATGATAGTTAGCTAAGTTAGCTAACTACGACTCTTTGTAAAGTTTATTACTGGTGATTAATAAAAAATTAGTTACCAAAAAAAAATAATAAGTTTATAACTACATTCAACAACGGAATTTCACGTTAATTGCATCACTCATTATAGACTCATTATTTCTAATATTAGGAGGTCTACTTTCAAATAGAATAATAAAAAAAATTAAAAATAAAATATAAGCAATTACATGGAATCACAAGAAGTAAAGATAGAGAAATAAAAGATAAATAACGTCCAGAAAATACATTTTAAAATTTCAAACGAAATTAAAAAGTAAAAAATAAAATTAAAATTAAAATTAATATATTAAAAATAAAATAGTAATAAAGAAAATAAATTAATAAAAATAAAAATGAAAGAAACTAAACAGCAATCTTGTAATTACACGGTCTAATTATCACCAATTCTCACCTCCCCCTTGAGAATTAGAAAGTGTAATTACACTCCTCCAATTATACCCAATTCCATGTTAACCAAGTAATTACTTGGCCAAACAAACATGACAAACTGTATAATTATACCCAATTACACTCAAATCTATTTCCAAGGTGGCTTTCCAAACAGGCTCTTAAACTTAAGACGTATGGAGCTCAATCTCTGAAGAGATATTATTGAGACAAACACGGTCTTGAATTAATGTCCTACCTCCTCTCCTCTTAAATGTTAAAATGTTCACTTAATTTGTGATGATAGGCTATAATTACGTGTTTTAGTCGATTATTACACTATAATTTACTGCACTTTAGTTGAGTTTGCGATTTAATCGCTAGTGTTTTGCACTAATTGTGTGTTTTATGCCTTGTAGGTGTGATTCCGAGCTATATAGATGTTATGGAATGAATTTAAGTGATTTGAAGCTTTGAAGTCTGAGTAAAAGCTCAAGGAATTAAGCCGGGATCGTGTTCGGGGGTCAAATTTGATAGTTGAGAACAAACGAAGACTCGATAAAGCATATTACGTACTATCTAGTAAAATGGACATAACTTTTTGCTCAGAACTTTATTTGGGCTCCATAATATATGGTTGGAAAGATAACTTAAAGGAATACAATTTTTCTGTTTTACGTTTTTCCAAATTCCGAATGGAACAGGGTGAAAAACCACGGTGTTACCGCGACCACGGCAGAACCGCGGCAGAAGGCATTCCCGAACGAATGAAGAATCTGAGAGGGTGTTTGGCCGCGGTTTGACCGCGACCGCGGTAGAACCGCGGCCATCCAAGCCTAAAACTTGTCCTTTTTCGCGTAGGAGAAGATATAAGTGTTTGGGCCCGACCCTACTTGGTATATATACATGGAAAAAATGATATTTTTGAAAAAGGGACGTATTTTGGACACAAATTAGACCTAAGGAGGCAAGAGACACTACTTTAGGGTTAGATGATCATGCCCAAGTATATCCTCTAAATAGGATTCTGCGGACGTTGCAAATAAAACCCGAGTATTACGCCCAGGGTCGAATCCACAGAGAGTCAACATATCAACTGCTACCTTTAGACCCACTAAATCCTTTAGAACCAGCTCCAAAAGACTTTTGAATCACTGTTTGAGGTTTCTTTATGAACTAAAATTATAAAAAAATAACAGGCTATAACTAAATAACTAAGGTTGTAGACAAATATGAGAGACAAGCTAAGGTAATGACTTCCCATATTGATGGAATCCCTTCTGTTTATGCTTCATACAAATTTACCGACTCACTTTATTAATCATGAACACT